>AYEL01042012.1:0-56607 GCA_000484575.1 Olivierus martensii
TTTGTAAATCTCTGCGATCATGTACGCTTTTAATTACCTTTGCATCCTGCCATATAATGTCAACGTGCTTTTCGTAGGCTCTTTGGGCCAAGGCAGTAACAAAGTTGCCTTTAGAAATATTGCTTTTGTGTTCTATAAGCCTCTCTCTAAAGTTTCTAGATGTAGCACCTACATAAACTTCAGTGCGGTTATCATCAATATTTCTCATTCATTCATGAAATATTGATGATAACCGCACTGAAGTTTATGTAGGTGCTACATCTAGAAACTTTAGAGATTTGGAAGGAACTGTACATGCCCTTTCAAGCAAGAGAGAATTGTGAATTTTTAGATGCCTTTAAAAATGACCTTTTTATAATAAGGATGGATCAACTCAGAAGTGACTCTAACTACATATCGAATTAATGCTAGAACTAACAAGGAGACCCCGCAAGTTGGGAAACACGGATGTGAATGAAACATGTGTAATTCGTAGAGAGGGCACTACTGAACACACTCGTAAAATATTAGGTGTAGATGGCCAGCCAGTCAAAAGAAATGAACCAAAAAAATATTGTAATCTGTTATAAATTAGTATAATAAGTTAGTCTATTTGCTGAGATGTGCAGCTGTGTGGTAAGATATCCGCTTTCAGTGATGGTGGCCTGAGTTCAAGTTGCGCTACTGCACAAAAATTTTTTTGTTTCGATTAATTAATAACATTTATTGTTTTACTTTTTTAATTAATTTAAACAAATGCATTATAATAAAATATAAATTATTCTATTTTAATATCAATGTATATCAATTTCACATGTAATAACACACTATTACTTTCTCTTAGTCATAAAGTTTCATAACAAAATGCCTTTTATTTTTCTTGCTACTTGTTCGTTTTTATTGCCTTGTTTATGACGAAAATTAAAACAATAAATGTTATTAAGTAGCATGAGTTGAACTCGGGCCGTCATCGCTGAAAGCGAATATCTTATCACACAGCTGCACTTATACTAATTTATAACAGATTACAATATTTTTTTTGGTTCATTTCTTTTTGATTGGCTGGCCATCTACACCTAATATTTTAAAGTGTGTTCAGTAGTGTCCTCTTTACGAACTACACACATTCCATTCACATCCGCATTTCCCAACTTGCGGGGTCTCCTTGTAAGTCAAAAGAGGAGGCAGCACAATTTTTTTTGTATGTAAAAAGATATGTAAACTTTAGTGAGAAATCAGTTGCTGTTAGATATAGTTTAAAACTGATGCAAATATAGTATAAATAAATTTGGTCAAATCACAATAGATATAGAAGATAATATAGAAAGAATGTGTAACAATCAGTGTTATAAAGTGATTTAATCTCATCTGCTTCAACCTCAACCTTATGTCTATATATCAGTTTTAAAGTATGCCATACTTAGAGAATATTTTATATACAATATGCAATTGCTTTTATACAAAATTTTATATGATATGCAACTGTTCTTTTGCACAAATTGTTAAAAGATTGTATCATATTTTATACAGACTTTTAACAAAATCTTTTAATAATTTGCTCAACATCGTTAATTTATTATAACAATTTTCTTTTATCCTATTTCTTTAATTCACTTTGGGATCTCAGTGCAAATACTGATTTATGTAGATGTGATGATTTAATTCCAAATAACTTTGAGGTAAAATGTCTTTTAACTTTCATTGTATTGTTCTCTGTGGCCAGACAGAAATTCAAATTGCAAAAGGTCATAAGACAAAAGCCAATGTGTACAAAACCTCATTGGACAAAAGAATATAATCAGGCATATCTTTACAAAAAATAACTGCTATGATGATGATGATGATGATAATCAGTTTTCATTTATTTAAAAAAAAAGATGAAAATTTAAGTTTGTCAAAATAATATATGTATATTTCTTTACATATGCACAGTTTATGGAATAAATTATAAAAATTATTGCTGATATAATCCATTCTAATCATGTCTTTTAGATAATTATAGAACTTAAAATCAATGTAATGAATTTATATAAATACTTATAAAATTTTTTTTTTTTTATAATTACAAAGAAATTTTGTTGTTAGACATTTTCCAGAGTGCATAAATATTTTAGATTGTCACTATTTATGTTATATTTTTGCACTATATTAGCTACATTATTGATGTAAATTTTCATATTTTATTATTTTTTCCTGGATGACTGTTCATAGATTAGCAATAGTGAAGTTTGTGATATGCAATGTCTTTTTTAATCTATCCAAGAAGAGCAACACATGAGCAACTATAATAAATAAATCAAATCAAAGGCTAAAATGCTCTAAATTTTAGGATTTTGTAGATGCTAATTCATTGTGAAGACTTCCGCAATGAATTTGGAGTTTTTGATTCCTTTGGTTGTTGCATTTTGTATGATTCCAAAGTTGAATAGAAAATTTAGGATCTCTTCTTATTGAAGAGTTAGATTAATAATTCATTGAGACTGTCTTTGTCTGAGAATTTTGCTACCAGCTATTCAAAGACAACTCTCACATTGTTAATTGACACAAATCTCAAAGCAGTTCAACCCTAATATTAATTTGAGCTTAATGTGTCTATCATTTTCAAATATTGTTTTGTGGCCCATTATTTTGCTTTTCTGATCTTGCTTTAACAAGTGGAAATAGCTACCTTTCAATTCAACATGTGGAAAATTAATATGAGTAGCTGATATTAGGGTTGCACTGATAAGCAAATTACTGATTACCAATTAATCAGTAATCAGCCATATGCTTTCTGATAAGCAAATTGATTAATTGGTAATCAGGCAATTTGCTTATTTTTTATATTGATTAATCTGATTGACTGATTAATGAATAATCAATTTGCTTATTTGTCAAAAATCAATTAATCAAGAGTTTAAATTTTATTAATCAGTGATATGAAACAATAAATAAATAGGTATGTTATTAATTGTATTTATGGAAATAGAAAAATACAAGTAGTTCCACCTTTATGATCTAATTTATTCCTAGAGTAAGCTTGTTAAGTAAGAACTCATAAACAAAGTATCAATTTCCAATAGATATACTGTTAAAACCTGAAGTTTTATTCTTGACAGGGAACTTTGACCCTAATAAAATTTGAATAAAGGTCAACAAAATCAATAGTATATGATTAAACAATGATTTATTTATCTAAATAAATGAAAATATAATCTTTAAAATCAAACAAATTATAATAATAATGAAATTATTTGGCATATTAAAGAATTTTTATTCTTCATTATTATTTACAGATAAGTAGATGAACTTTAATGCAGATGAATTATTTTGTTAGGTGCAATCCAGGAATAGAAATTAATATGTACATAATACACAGTACATAATATGCTGATAAAACCAGAGATTTTAAGAATATTAAGATTTGATTATTCATTATAAAACTGATTTCATTTAATTTGTTTTTCATTTTTCTCTGATGAAAAAACCCAACTGTTATCATATTCTTAACTACATAGAATGTCAATTATCCAAACCATTGCTATCCAAAATAAAATTACAGTATCTACTTGTAGCAGGAGTTACCAAGTATTATTCCTATTACTAAATTTATAGATCAATGTTCATTATCCAAACTGCTTAAACCTTTCTGAATTACACATTTAAAAACAACAGCACTACAAAATTTTTATTTCATATTCATGGTTTAAAGAATTATCGGTAATTTACCGGTAAATCGGTTTTGTTTGAAAATTTTACCAAATTACCGGTAATAGAAAAAGTCGGTAAATTTGCAATCCCTATGGCCAATCACCATTTCTACAACATCACCATTTTAATGTCAAAATAATTCTTTTGTTGCAAAGTATGACAGGACTTTTGTAGCCAATGAACTAGTATTTCAATATTTAAAATGTATTATCTTCAATAAATATCTGATATGCTAATTAATATAATAGACAAAGAAGGAAGTTCAACTCTGAAAGAATTTTGGAAACAATTTTAGATGTAGTTGAGATAATAAAATGAGCTTGGGACAAAATTAGAGAACAACATGAAAAGTGTTTGGAATAATTTTTGTCCTCAATTTATTGATAATTTTGAAGAATATCAAGAATCAGCAGAGATCATACAAAATGAAATAGAAACAATTGTTGTTATTGTGAACAATTTCAACTCAAGATCACTACAGCTGATATTACTGCCCATTTTCAAGCATGCAATGAAGAGCTCACAAATGAAAACTTTCTTGAAATGACAAACTATGAAGAATCTGAGGAAGAAGAAGATTTAACAGCTCAAATACCTGCTTAGTCTTTCATTTCCAATGTGCTTGAGAAAGCTTTTCAACATGTAGAAAAGCAAATTGAAATTTTAAATCACAAAATTCAAATTCAAAGTGCTAGAAAAATTACTACAGATTTAAACTATACTTGTGTATGTTGTTGTAAAATTTATAAAGAAAAGAGAAGATTGTCTTGGAAACATGACTGTTGAAGACCCCTTATGCTTCCAACAAGTCAATGATGAGTGTGAAGATAACAACGTTTAATGAATCATCAAGAGTGCATTCAATCAATGATGATTAAGAATGAAGACAAATTTATGATATGTGATATCATTGTAGGCAGTTTAAAGAAACATTCTTGAATTAAAACAAAATATCTAGGTAAAGAAGCATTGAAGGCTGGTGTGCTATATTTACAGCAAAACATTGATGGTGAACATATAAATTGCTGTTGTAAGCTGAATTTTCATATGCTGAAGTTCATAAATCAGATCCTAGTACAGGAATAATTCAATATAGCCTAGGACATACTGAGACTTTTCTGCACAGAATAGCAGAATGCAGAAAAGTTTCATTCTGCTTTTTTTATTTTGTTTTCTGAAAAATATAATAGGTAGCATATACAAATGCAGTTAATGAAAAAAAAGCAATATCTTGCATTTTTTATTTAGTAAACTGGTAATTTAAAAATGTATTCTGAAATCAATTTCAAATATTTTTTAAACATGAAATGTTTTAATTTTAAAACAAAATCATTATTTATATTTTCAATACATTCTATTATAATTTTATGGATATAATTTTTCTGCAATTAGCAAATGTGTAAACAAAAGTTGTTTTTGTCAAGTTTGAAGACTTTCTTGCTCTTGAGTTATTACTATGGTTACAATCAGCTCAACTTTTGACATCATATGTTATCCATATATAGTTAAAAAAAAAAAAAAAGATGCTTTTGAAATTTGAAGACTTTCTTGCTCTTGAGTTATTACTAATTAAACTACTTATTGAGTTATTACTCTTGGTTACAATCAGCTCAACTTTTGACATCATATGCTATCCATATATAGTTAAAAAAAAAAAAAAAAGATGCTTTTGGGTTTGCAAGATATTTGAAAAATGAAATGTAAAAGGTGTAGTTGCAAGTCTGTTGAATGAACTAAGACTGAATAATTTTGATTACTTGCAAATGACTCCAAAATATTTTGAAAAAATTTTTTTCTTTACAATTGGATATTGCAAAGCAAGATACAAATTATAGGAAAGCAGTTTCAGCAAAAGATCAGTTTGTTTTGACTTTGATTTTTAACAACAAGGTGAGACTTTTTGTAGTTTGACCTTTTCATTTCAAATAGGAAGATTGTTAATTGCCAAAATTATCAGAGAGATATGCTGTGCTATTTGGCTTAATTTAAAAAATTATTATTTACAACTTCTCAAAACCTAAAAGGAATGGATAAACATTTCGTTTCAAATAGGAAGATTGTTAGTTGCCAAAATTATCAGAGAGATATGCTGTGCTATTTGGTTTAATTTAAAAAATTATTATTTACAACTTCTCAAAACCTAAAAGGAATGGATAAACATTTCGGTAGAATTTTACAAACAATGGCAACTTCCACATTGATGGGAAGTATGGATGGATAATGTGGAGTTAATATGTTGGGCAGCCAATAATTATAATTATAGCATCTTCTTTAGTAAAATCTATTTGGCAGTATGCGAAATAGCAATTATAAATTTCTACTGGTTGACTTTGATATGCTGACAGTGGAAATGATGGAAGAATTTTTCAAAGATCTGTATTAGGAAAATGTATTTTGCAAAGAAAAATTTCCACAACCAAGTCTATTGCCAAATTCTGATAAAACTAGTTTGCCCCTGGTCACTGTGTCCAAATACACCAAAAACAAAACATTTGTTTCTTATCTGTCAAATTTCAGATTTTTCATTTATTTAGCATAACCTTGTATACAATGCTTTTGTTTGTTTTTTTTTCTCCAGACCAAACTTTGAAATTTTCTTTACATGAAATTGGCAACTAACAAACTATCGATTTAATGATTCAGTTATTTAGATGATAATTATAATTTTTATCTTAAAATAAAAAATTATAATTTCTGAAATGAATAAATTATTATTTAAATTCTGACTTAAATTAAATATTATTTAAATGCAACATTTATGCAGCCTCGACATGCCGAAACACAGATTTCTGTGCGCTGAAAGCACATTGAACTCTCGAGCCAGGGAACAGTCAACATTTTTCGTTCGAAAAAGACAGAAATTGAAGTCAAATAACAAAAAGAAGTATACAAACATAAATAGGGCTATGATAAATTAAAGTAAAATTTATAATGAAATTGGGATTTAGTTTTCTAAAAGACACGATTAAAGATTCGAAGCGAGATGGTTACACTTCTGTCACGAGAATTTGCACATGCGCAGATGATGATATATGATATTTCGTTATTTTATTGCAGATGATGCATTTCTATTGAGATTAGATTTAATGCACCCATAACCAAGGAGATCAGCTTTCAGTGATATATAGAAGATTTATAATTACTGTCTCAGTAAAGTATGGAAAATGTGTTTGATATCTTGACAGCACACTTTTGATTTTATAAGCTCACTTCACATTATTCAGCATGTGTCATTGAGCACATGGTTAATGCCTCATTAGTTTTGCACAACTTTTTATTGATTGAAAATTCAAATTACTACTACCCTGCTGAATTTGTGGAGAGAATGAAAACTATAATCACATTGATGAGAGACTTCACATTGCTTGAATTGGTTTAAACATTCGAGGGAGACACAAGACTTACTGAATATTTTGGAATACAATTTTAATTAATTTCCATAATAAATACACATATATAATGGATTTTATCATTTATTTCATTTTAAAATGTATGTTATTTCAATAAAAATATAATAAAATGATAACATAATTGAAATTAAAATACCAAAATTAAAAATATTTTAAAATTATACAAAAATAATGAAATAATAAATTTAATAGAGAATAATTCCCAAGTAAATAACTTGTGTTTTTACATCTATTTTGTTGTGATGTTATTTAATTTCATGTATTTAAAAAATTTATTAATCATAGTTAAAAGTATAGTTATATGACATTAAGTGTATTTTTTCATTTACAATTCTTATTTATTAATCTGTCTATTTGTTATATATTTCTTTATTATCTTCAGTTTATAGAGGAAGTATGCTGATAGAATCCTCATCAGAAACATCAGTTATTTCCCAAAAAAAAGCTATATTAATATAAAATCATTTAAGTTATATGTTTTAATAAGATGTCAAATATATATTCTTCCACTTCATTGTAACATGATATTAGTGTTTCCAAATTCCCAACATTTTGGAACTTTCGGGAATCGAGAACGAGAAATCTCATTTCCCGAGAATTCCCGAAATAATCTGTTTTATTTAATTTTTCTTGATCATCTGTAATAATGGCTATAACAGTAAATATTAATAAAAGCTGTAGAGAAGGTGGGGCAAGTGGGATTCATGGCCCCAGAGCCACCTTTTTCAAAATATAAACAATGTAATTAATGCCAACTTTATTTAACCAAATTTTATAGTATACAGTGAGAATTTACGTATATTGCACAATGTATTAACATACAACATAATCGTCAGCCACAAACAAACTGATCGAATGTGATTGGTAGTATCGGTAGTTACTTTATGGAAACTATTTATCCTGGAAAACAAACAGTTTGTGTTTACGCAGAGAAATATTTATTTTCACAGACCAGGATATGATTGCAATGTCATATTAAGGTAAGCTATTTTAGATATTCTGAATTAATTCAACTGAAAATGACTTTGTTTTCAAATATTGGTTGTGAAAATAAATATTTTTCTGTGTAAACACACACTGTTTTGCTCTCCATGATCAAATATGCGCGATTTTCAAGAGCTTAAATTAGGTGGTTGTGTGTTATCTGATTCTGGAGTTGCATGTGTAATTCTAGTAGTGTGTAATATTGTAACACAATATTACAATGTTATTGAGGGAAAATGTCTAAAAGATATATTGTGAATACTAGGTTTATTTCCCATTGTGGATAATATTGGGTTCTAGGAGCCGATTTTCTCGATTTCCCGACAAACTTTCTTCGTGATTTGGGAACGGGAAAATGAAAAAATTTCTTGGGAATGGGCAGGAAGGAATTCTCACCTGGAAACACTAATGATAGCATACTGTCCATTACTTTATATATAACCCACTTTGGTATATATTAGCCAATGCAGCTCCACTTATTATAGAATTTTGAACTTTGTTTTTGTTAGTTGTATCAATCTTGCTGAATCTTTCAATATTTTTTGCAATCTATAAAATATTGTAAAATAAATGCAGATATAGTATAACTTAAAATAGTAGTCAGAATGAACTACAGGTAGGCCTCGATTAGTGCGAATAATGGGTCCCACGAATTTCTCGCACTATTATGAACTACTCTCCCACGCAGGGAAGGAGGACGTGGCCTTATTGACATCCCACATTTACACGACAGATTAATTAATTTTGTAATCTTTTTTCACAAGTTTTATTTAATTTAATAATTTAATTTTTCACAATTAATATTTTTTCAGAAGTTTTATTTTAAATAAAGAAATCAGGTAATAAACAAAAGAAAATAACCGATAGCACAGCAATATAATGGGCAAATAATTTTGTAAAGATATCCTTATTTAAAAATGGCACAGCGATATAATAGGCAAATAATTTTGTAATGATATCTTTATTTAAAAAAATTTAACAAAAAACAATATAATAGGCAAATAATTTTGTAAAGATATCCTTATTTAAAAAAGGCAAATAATAGCTAATGGCAAAAAAGGCCCATGTTTCTGGTAGGCAAATAATAGCTAATGGCAGAAAAGCCCATCTTTCTGGTGTTTCACCCCTTCAAAATCAAGTGACTGATCTTGGACTGCTCCTCGTCTGGTTTTATTAACCGAAAATTAACATTAATTTGTTAATTGACATCATAAAATGGGATGGACCTTTGTTAGTAAGACTGATCTATGCTTACAACTTGCATTAAAATGGACCTTTGTTAGTAAAACTGGTCTATGCTTACAACTCGCATTAGACCGAAAATTAACATTAATTTGTTAATTGACATCATAAAAGGGGATGGACTAAACGAAAATTAACATTAATTTGTTAATTGACATCATAAAAGGGGACGGACCTATGTTAGTAAGACTGGTCTATGCTTACAACTCGCATTAATCGAATATAACTTTAATTTGTTAATTGACATCATAAAAGGGGACGGACCTTTGTTAGTAAGATAATTTGTTAATTGACATCATAAAAGGAGGCGGAGCTTTGTTAGTAAGATGGTCTATGCTTACAACTCGCATTAATTGAATATTTGCTCTCACTAACTGATCGTAAAAGGAGGCGGAGCTTTGTTAGTAAGACTGGTCTATGCTTACAACTTGTATTAATCAAATATTTAGATAATAAGACTGATCTATGCTTATAACTTGCATTAATCAAATATTTGCTGTTATCATTAATTTGTTAATTGACATCATAAAAGGGGATGGATCTTTGTTAGTAACTTTAATTTGTTAATTGACATCATAAAAGGGGACGGACCTTTGTTAGTAAGATAATTTGTTAATTGACATCATAAAAGGAGGCGGAGCTTTGTTAGTAAGATGGTCTATGCTTACAACTCGCATTAATTGAATATTTGCTCTCACTAACTGGATCTATACTTACAACTTGCATTAATCGAATATTTTCTTGCACTAAGTGAAAAACATTAATTTGTTAATTAACATCATAAAAGGGGACGGACATTTGTTAGTAAGACTGGTCTATTTCACATTAATCGAATATTTGCTTGCACTAAGTGATAAACGGTATCATTTTTATAAGTCGCACTAATCGAATATTGCATTATTCAAACTCACACTAATCGAGGCCTACCTGTATATTTATTAGTTATGTTGTGCTATATGCCAATAGCTTTCCATATAGACTGCTTTAAAACTACATCCTTGTATTCTTTGTTCTTTTTGTCATAAAGACATGGATATCTTTTTTGTCTTTGATAAACATTTCAATATTTACCAAAGACTATAGTTGTTTATTTCCACCACGTTTTAAATTTACATGATGTCATATGTGAATGATGCTATAATTGGTTGTAGTTAGGCAGAAAACTCTAGCAGAATGAGAAAGTTGAGCTATGCTAAAGTCTCACTCTACTCTGTTTCTGCTTAGGTGTATTATAAATTTCTTTCTGCTTTTTGTCTCTTATTCTGTTATTCTGCACAGAAAAGTCTGTATGTGTTATAGGCTTAAATCGTTATTTTAAAAATAATGGTTTGATGACTTATTCCTTATGATTAATTGCTTCTGCCTTTGTAATAAAATCATAAAGGTTGAATCAATAACAAGGGATAATGTAAGCATATATGCATATGTTCTATTTTATTATAAATATGCATTTTCAAATCAGATATATGTATTGTGCATGTTGTTATGCATATATTACATATCATTCATATGGACCATATGTAATAATGATGCATTCACAAAGGTAAATTATCATAATAAATAAATGTGTGTAAAGAACAATATTTATAATTAGTATAAACAGGTTGAAACCTTCTAGTATCAATTGATATATAAATGCATTATTTCTAAATATTATGTTTATAGAATATATTTGTGAGTTATTAGCTATGCAATCTGATACATTGGTTCATGTGTTTTACTTTATTATTTCGAATAATTTTCTTTATAGAATATTTATATTGTCAATAAATCTTGTATTCAGTTTCAATTGTTATGATATTTAAATTTATTTTCAATTTTATCTAATGCTTCATAATTATTTTTTCAGAGAAGAATGTCTGTCACTGAAGGAGGAATCAGATATCCAGAAATTTATGAAGGAGGACGACCTAAATTGGGAGGATTAATGGACCCACGACAAGGTGTTGTTGATCGTAATTCACGTTGTCAAACGTGTGCAGGGAATATGACAGAATGTCCAGGACATTTTGGTCACATTGAACTTGCCAGACCAGTATTTCATGTAGGATTTTTATCCAAAAAGATAATCAAAATTTTACGTTGTGTTTGTTTTTATTGTTCAAAATTGCTTGTATCACCAAATAATCCTAAAATTAAAGATATCATGGCAAAATCAAAGGGTCAACCAAGAAGACGTCTTGCACATGTGTATGATTTGTGTAAAGGAAAGAATATCTGCGAAGGTGGTGATGAAATTGATGCTAAATTAAATGATTCACAGCAGGCAGAGGAGTCGTCAAAAAGAATTGGTCATGGTGGATGTGGTCGTTATCAACCTGCAATTAGAAGAAGTGGATTAGATCTTACTGCAGAATGGAAGCATATTAATGAAGATTCACAAGAAAAGAAAATTCAGCTTACTGCTGAAAGAGTGTGGGAAATATTTAAACATATATCTGATGAAGAATGCTATATATTAGGAATGGATCCAAAGCATGCTCGTCCTGATTGGATGATTATTACTGTTTTACCTGTACCACCGTTACCTGTTAGACCAGCTGTTGTAATGTTTGGATCTGCTAGAAATCAGGATGATTTGACTCATAAACTTGCTGATATTGTTAAAGCAAATAATGAATTAATTCGAAATGAACAAAATGGAGCTGCAGCACATATTATAGCAGAAAATATACGAATGTTACAATTTCATGTTGCTACTTTGATTGACAATGAATTGCCAAATTTACCTAAAGCCATGCAGAAATCAGGGCGACCACTAAAATCTATTAAACAACGTCTAAAAAGTAAAGAAGGAAGAATTAGAGGAAATTTAATGGGAAAACGTGTTGATTTTTCTGCAAGAACTGTTATCACTCCTGATCCAAATTTAAGAATTGATGAAGTAGGAGTTCCAAGATCAATTGCACAAAATTTAACGTTTCCAGAAATTGTTACACCTTTTAATATTGACAAAATGCATGAATTAGTAAGAAGGGGAAATAATCAATATCCTGGAGCAAAATATATTATTCGAGACAATGGAGAAAGAATTGATTTAAGATTTCATCCCAAAGCAAGTGATCTTCATCTTCAGTGTGGTTACAGAGTAAGTATATTTTCATTTAATATTTTATTCTTTCACCAAAAAAAATTGCCTGATTTGTGTGTTTATATCTTTATACTTTTCAATTAGAAAGCCTGTATGTTAAATTGCAATAGGACTGTTGCAGTATTAAGAAAACTTTTTGACAGTTTAATTACATGTTATAAGTGCATTTGTTTATTGTTAAATTAATATTTTGATTTTTTGTTAATTGTTTTTGTTAATAAAGGGGAAAATATAAATAATGGTATTTCTTTTGATTTGCTGAATTTTCTCATTTATTTTGAATGAAATGATCTACACTGAAAAGTTCCCATATCTGTTAAATTTGATCCTAATTATGACCAAAAATTTTGAATGCATTTTTGTTGTAAGTTGGGAACTTATATGTATATTTCTTATTTTTTAAAAGGAGTTAACTTACATTTGAAATTAATGAAATAAACACTGTTTTTTTCAACAAATTTTCAAAATTTTCAACAAATTTTTGAAATCATTGTTTTGTCTGTTCAGATACTGTAAATTTATGAAAGTTTCTACTGGACACTTTGAATTTTCCACATATGATATAAAATTTTTGAATGTGTTTATATTTGTAAATGTCAAGGTCAAGGTTAGCCATCATTATAAATGGACATCAACTATGATATATAGTGAAAGAATAATGACCAATGCTAAATATGGATATTTAGTAATTAAAATAGACTAAAAATGTGAGAATATTTTTAAGAAGCAGGAAAATATCTGAATCTTCATAAAATTGTAATTATGCATGATTTTTTGACCCAAAGATAAAAATGGAATAATATAATTAGAAATAATATATGACTAGTTTATATTATAAACATATAATAAGATAAACATAAATAATACAATAATAATACTATAAATAAGATAAACATAAACTAAATTAAAAAACCAAAATCTATTCTCTTTTAATATATTATAGTAAAAAACAAATCTCTCTTCAAGTGTATTCGTCATCAATTATACAAAAAGAACTGGAGCATTAAATTTGATTATTTCAAATATATTCTGTGAAATTCAAATTCAGTTCTGGATGATTTTAATTATAAAAATTTAGCAATGAAGTTATAAAATGGAAAAACTTCTTTATTCAGTTTTTAAAAATTTTTTTTGTGCGCTTTTTGCATGTGTATGTGTGCGTATGAAAATATTCTTTATTTAGCATTAAAGAGTATTTTTAGGATTTTAATGTATGGATTTTAAAATGTTGTTTTTTGTTGTAGGTTGAAAGACATGTTCGAAATGGAGATGTTATTATATTTAACAGACAGCCTACTTTACATAAAATGTCAATGATGGGTCATAGAATTAGAGTGTTACCTTGGTCAACATTTAGATTAAATCTTAGGTATGGATATTAAATTTTAATATTTTTAATTTTTTGATGTAATAAAATTTTGTTGTTCTGAACAAGTTTTGTATTATTTAAAAAAGATTTACACAAACTAATTCAGAACATCAGTTTATAGGTAAAGAATGTTTTTAAATAGTGGACCAAATAATGTCTATAAGACACCTCTGCAGAGCTGGCCCAAGGTACGATGCAAGTGATGAACAACATCAGGGTGCCACCATATGGGCGTGCCTTACATGACTATTTAGCCACTATTGTCTTTAAAAAATATAGGAGCTGCTATAAAAGAACTTTGCAACAAGGTGCTGATTACCCTAAGGCCGGCTCTGCACATATGGGCCAAACTGTTTTTAGCTTTCCATAATTATAAATAATAAAAAAATTGTCATAAAGAGTATGTTTTATTATAATATAATAATAATAATAATATATATATAAAATTGCAAGTTTTATTTCTATAAATTTTGAAAATGACTGTAAGTCACATTACACACTTTGTGGACTGCAGATTGCTCACTCCTGCTTTAAATGATAAAGTATATTTTTAATAACATATAATTAAAACACGAGAGATTAATGTCATCATAAATTATAATTCAAAAAAATTTGTTTATGAAATAATGGAGTAATAATAATTATAATTTGGATATGTGCTATTAAATTTTATATTAACTAGAGTATATTTGTGTTTTAGTAGATATATATAAAATTATATCTAGAATTTAAATTGCAAAGTCACTAATTCTAACAAATACCAATAATAATAATTATAAACTAACCTAAAGGTGCTACGATTCTGCAAATCCAGAGTTCTGCCTGAGCTCAGTCTTTTTCTACTTTCTAGAATAAATATATTCAAATCTAAAACAATCTATCAAAATTTAACATTTAACCAGCAAAAACAAAACAACTGGAAAACTAGACAACACACAACTAGAAATATCAATTAAGTGTTAATCTAAAACAACAAAATGATGATAGAAACTTATATTAATAAATTGAATAAATTCTCCAAACAAGTTAAATAACAAAAATATAAAATTTATTAGACTCAAAAATACAAAAGTGTAAATTAAAGTTTTATTTAAGTGATGATAAAGCGCAGTCAACAAAATTTATTTAATCAGAATTCAACTATTCAAAGATATCAAATATTCACAATAAGAAATCAATATAATGATGATAAAGTGCAATCAACAAAATTTATTTAATCAGAATTCAACTATTCAAAGTTATCAAATATTCACAATAAGAAATCAATATAACCTTAAATATTACTTATTTCTAATACCTCTACCACTGATACAAACTTCAAGCAATTGTAGATCTTTATAAGAATTCAGTTGTCATTTAGCCAGTTCCATTTTGTTATACCTTGCTGTGTCATTGGATAAGTAGGTTTTTATACTAAGTGATGTACAGTCCCAAGCTTGGCTACATTTACCTAAATTCATGTAACAAGTTTAAATTTATTAGTTCATAGAGTAATCAATTCATATCATCCTCTTTACAATTTAATTATGCACCGAACAAAACATCGATAAGAGATCATTCTTATATTCTCTCATCGGATCAGTGGTAGGCTTATTTAGATTAGATGACATCAACAATCGAGAGCTCATTCGGAGGATGGGTTCCCATTCTGTAACATGTAATTACTAAATACTGAGATGGAGAATGTGGAAAGTAAGTTAACTCTTAAACAAAAATAGTCATTCGGAGGATGGGTTCCCATTCTGTAACGTGTAATTACTAAATACTGAGATGGAGAATGTGGAAAGTAAGTTAACTCTTAAACAAAAATACGTTAAACAATAATGAAAATAACGATAAATAATAAATGAGCATAATAAAATAATAAACAGGATAGGTCAGAGTTAACCTCTTCACAAAATACCTTATTTAAATAAAAGATAATTAAAATAAAACAAAAGGTATTTAAATAAAATAATAGAAATAATATTTTTTAATAAATAGTAATTAATTTATTATTTACTTATACTATATTCAACATTTCAGTGTAACAACTCCTTATAATGCTGATTTTGATGGAGATGAAATGAATCTCCATGTTCCACAATCATTAGAAACAAGAGCAGAAGTTGAAGAATTAGCATTAGTACCAAGACAAATTATTACTCCACAATCTAACAAACCTGTAATGGGAATTGTACAAGATACATTGACTGCTGTTAGAAAGATGACCAAAAGAGATGTGTTTCTTGAAAAGGTAACAAAATGATTTTTATAATTTTTTTTAACAAGTTAAATTTTATTAAAAAAATAGAAATTATTTAAAAAAACATATTAATTTTTAAAAATGAATATAATATAGCAAAATTATATAAAAAACATCAATATAAGTATATGATCATTCTATACCAAAACAGTTATGATTCTAACAATGCCAGCTTAATCAGCAGAGGAAGTATTTCCCATGTGTTTTTTCCATTATAGCAATGAATCATCTTTTGATACTTATTTTTGTTAGGCTTAATTTTTTATAGGTCATGATAGAATAGTCTGTTTTTCTATTTGCTTTAATATAATTAATAGAATGCCAATTAATTCATTTTCATATCAAAAAGTTTGAAACTTTGATTAATTGCCTTTAAAATATGACTAATCTGCTGATTAATTCAGGCTAAGCATTATAATCTAGTTCCAATGGAAAAACACATTTAATAGTTTAGATTTTTGTTTAAACATGAATATTTTTGATCTTTTAATTGCAGAGGAAGATTTTAAGTTGAAATATTAATGAAGTTTTAGGATAATAATTCTTTGTTGAATTATTATCAAATATGATATCATTGATATGCAATAAACAATTATTTTAACTTACACAACTATTGATAGGTAATGTCATTGTTAAGGAAATAATTCTGAAATAGATTATATGTCATCAGTTGATATAAATGTAGTTCAACATGCAATGTCGTCATTACATAACTGTGAAACTATCTAATGCTCACTTCATCATTATGTTATAGCATCAAATATGATATAATTTGGCATGTAGAATCTTTAGCCATATGATATTAGAGGACAATAATATAATATAGCAGTTCTGAACAGCAACAACACTCTAATTAATGGAACAATAAAATTGTGTCATAAATACTTATAAATGATGTGGAGAATCTCCAGTGATAAAATACCATTTGTTAGGTGTGAAAAATATTGATATAGTTATGAAATGACATCTGCTTCTTTTATCTAATATATTGTATATGGCATAATGTAGATTCATATGTATTGAAAAAATTGCCTCATTTATTCATAAAGTTATATATAAAACAAATATAAGAAATTAGAGGAATTTAAAAAAAAACGACAAAAATGAGTCCTTATCTTCTATATTTTCAAATGATAGTGAATCACAAATAACTTAGAAGAATATTTAATTATTGACATTTTCATTAATAATAGATAAAAAGTTATATTAAAAATATTACATAACTAAAATATTGGAAATATTTAATGTATATAACTGTATAAAGTTGGAAACTAAAATTATTTTTAAAATATATAATTTTATATTACAAGAGATATTTTAATACAATTTTTTTTTAATTTTAAAGGATGTAATAACTGTATATAACTGTATATATAATTTTATATTACAAGAGATATTTTAATACAATTTTTTTTTAATTTTAAAGGACCAGATGATGAATTTATTAATGTATTTACCTATATGGGATGGAAAGATGCCAATGCCAGCTATTTTAAAACCAAAACCATTATGGACTGGAAAGCAGTTATTTTCATTAATAATTCCAGGCAATGTCAATCTTATTCGTACACATAGTACTCATCCAGATGATGAAGATGACGGTCCTTATAAATGGATTTCTCCTGGTGATACTAAAGTTAGTATAATTTATTTTCATTTCAGATTTATTTATAATTGCATATTATTGGTAAAGATATTTATCTTAGAAATTTTGCAATAATTTGTAATCATTGGCACTCTTGATAAATAATGAAGAATCAAAGACAATAAAGAAAAAGATTTGACAATTTAAATAATTACTAATAATTTTTTTTAATATGAAATTAAGTAGTAATTTTTTAATAGTAATATTATAAATAAACAGTATAAATATTTCTCAAGTTACAGATATAATTCATTTATAAATTTTCTTAATTCAAAGACTATACTTATGTTGAACCCAGAGGCTCCAAAATTATTGTATACTCCATTGTGTAACATATGCTATAATTGGAATAATTAGATGTTTATTATTTTTAGAGATTTGAATAAAAAGTTTCTAATTATAAAAGCATTGTTTTTGGTATTAACTTCAGAATCTCAAGATAATAAGATATATTCTATAACTATGCTTTTTAATATATAGCAGTACATTTGAATTACCTTCGTTTAGAGCATTTTGTTTATTGTAATTAAAATTATTGAATTATTGCAATTTTCTAAAAGTTAAAAATGAAATAGCATATTTATATTGACAAATATTTGTAACTAGAATATTTATAACTTGAACATAGCCAATATATGTATACTAGTGTACGTAGCAATATTGTTAAGACTTGTTGAATTCTCATATTATATAATTAGATACTTACTCCTTTTTTGTACTATTTTTGATATCTTAAAGTACGAGAGGAAATTATGTGAATATTTTTGTAAGTCTGAATATAAATAACTTTTTAAAAATGAACATAACACAGTTTAAAAAAAAACAATATTAAAAAGTAAAAGTCATCTTATATTCACTTCTGAAATAAACATTTTATTGTAAGATGATATTTTTTAGCAGGAGTTTTGCATTTTTGTTTTATCTGTACAACTGTAGCAAAGCAAAATGTAAATTTAAAAGAACTTTTCTCTTTTGAATTACCCTGAGATTTTTATAAGATCCTAAACGAATTTTAAAATTCTGTATTGTAATTAGATGTTTATTATTTTTAGATTTGAATGAAAAGTTCTAATTACAAAAACAATGTTTTGGTATTAACTTCAGAATCTCAAGATACTGTTACATCATAATAATTTTTTCATTTAAATTAGTGGTAATTTTAATCCCAATTTATGGAAATTGGGTTTGAGAATTTCAGGAACACACCATGCTTATAAATTAGAGTAGGAATGTTTTTTTGTATTTTGCTAAATATCAATTATTCATCATTTTTAAATTTATTGTTAATTATTTTTTCTTTTGTTAATAGGTTTTAATTGAGTATGGAGAATTAAGCATGCTTATAAATTAGAGTAGGAATGTGTGTTTGTATTTTGCTAAATATCAATTATTCATCATTTTAAAATTTATTGTTAATTATTTTTTCTTTTGTTAATAGGTTTTAATTGAGTATGGAGAATTAATAAGTGGAATTGTATGTAAAAAAACAGTAGGATCTGCCAGTGGGTCATTGATGCATGTTGTTTTTGCTGAATTGGGATATGAAGTGGCAGGAGCATTTTATGGACATATTCAGACTGTTGTAAATAACTGGCTTTTATTGGAAGGTCATACAATTGGTATAGGAGATACTATTGCTGATCCACAGACCTATGTAGAGATTCAGAATACTATTAAAAAGGCTAAACAAGATGTGACAGATGTTATAGAAAAAGCACACAATGATGAATTAGAACCAACACCAGGAAATACTTTAAGACAAACATTTGAAAATCAGGTTAATTTTTGATAATACTTATTAGTTTGATATTACTGAAAATTATTTGAATTTTTATCATTGATTTCCATATTGTTTGAATTTTAAAAGTATTTTTTATATTAAAATAGGTGAATCGTATTCTCAATGATGCTCGTGATAAAACTGGTGCAAGTGCACAAAAGTCATTATCAGAGTATAACAATTTTAAAGCTATGGTGGTATCTGGTGCTAAAGGATCCAAAATTAATATATCTCAGGTGAATTATCTATTTTTGTTTTAGATTTGTGTTTTATAAATTATCTAAATTTAATTTTATTTTCTTTATATTATAGCACTTTGACTGCTTTGTCTTAAAATTTTTTGTAAGAAAAAATGGCATTTCACTTATACAATAGAATTTTCTGGACATTATTTATTCAGAATCTGTATATAGAAGCATTTGAACATCCAATAGAAATTTGGAAGAAACAGTTCTTTCTATTATTATTCTAAATTGAAGTCTCTACCCCTCAATCCTATTTAGCATAGTATGTAAATAAATTGGACTATACAAAATATAGTTGTATTTGTCCCCGCTTCCCCCGTCTTGGTGCCACTGCATATATTTTTTAACCAGTTATGACAGAAATTGCTTGTTTTGTTTTGTTTTTTTTTTTTTAATATTTAATAAGATTCAGTTTTGTTCATTATATCAAAGGAAGTTGCTTTAACCAAGATATTTTTATACGTAAATGTATTTAGACCAA
Organism: Olivierus martensii; assembly: GCA_000484575.1. Classification (NCBI taxonomy): domain Eukaryota; kingdom Metazoa; phylum Arthropoda; class Arachnida; order Scorpiones; family Buthidae; genus Olivierus; species Olivierus martensii. The sequence continues at coordinate 20,162 of AYEL01042012.1, forward strand.
ACTTGGAATTAATATATTTAGTATATCATGATCTCATTTCTGTTTTTGTTATAAATGAGTTCAACTGTATTTATTTTTTACAAAACATTTAGTGTTCTTTTTTAATGAATTTCTAGTTGATTTATAAATTATAGCCTTTTAAACTGTTTTTATGAATTTACATGTATATATTTTAGGATATTCTCCTGCATTATTTGTTTTATATTTTTTTTTGTGTTTGCTTTTTATGGTTTCTTTGACATATGATTAATTGTTGTTGCAAGATTTCTGCCTTCTACACTATTTTGTCTTTTGATAACATATTTTGATCTGTTTATTTGCTTTTCAACATTTACATGATACTTTATAGTTTTTTGTAGTTTTATAACTATCTGATATAGTTTTTCTCAGAGATGCTTTTGCAAAAAATAAGTGTTATATTTGCTAAAATACTTAATTTTAATTGAAATGTTAAAGATTAATTAACAAAAATATTTCTATTTACAGTGATACCTCGGTTCACGAACACAATCCGTTCCTTGACCCTGTTCGTGATCCGTAATATAAAAATAATTTAATATATTAAATGTTTATAATAGCACAATAGTCAAAGATTTATCCTCAAAAATAGACCTAAATAATCACTTATATCATTGATTTCTATAGGAACTTTTTATTTGTGGTGGAAACCAAATCTGTTATTTTATTATTAGGTCATTTATTTCAATAAATAAGTTAGGAATGACTGTAGATGATTCTATAAGCAAGTTATGTTTAATTTATTAAATATGTTGTTAGTTGATAATGATAGGAGAGGTGACAGAATGCATAGTTTTTATTTAATTATCATCATGTTTGTTATACGAGGGTAATCCAGAAAGTAAGTTCCGTTTTCCATTTTCGCTGCGGAATAGCTGCGTTCGTTAGTTCGAACACGCGCGTTCTTTCTGCTGAGTCATTGGCAAGCGAGAAAAGCCATTTTGTGATCGCTGACTTATGCAGCGCCTGATTGGTGAGAGTTTAAAATGTTTAAAACAATCGAGCATCCCGCCGCATGCGAGATACGGTCGGTCATCCGATTTCTCAATGCGAGGAACACCAAAGCTTGTGAAATTCATAGACAAATTTGTGAAGTTTATGGATCCAATGCGATGAGCGATTCCATGGTCAGAAGGTGGGTGCGGCACTTCAATGAAGGACGTGAAAATGTTCATGATAACGAACGAAGTGGGCGGCCATCTCTGATTGATGTCCAATTAAAATCTTAAATTATTATTGTATAGCATTAATATGTAACAGTAAATGTTGAATTTTCAAATTAATCGTTTAACAGTTATTATATATACATATAAATCATTTATAAAGAGTTCATTTGATAAGTATTAAGTTATTAAACTTCAATTATTAAATATACAGGTATCCCTCTTATAGCATGGCTTCCTACAACATGGTTTTGCTCTAACATGATTTGAAAATTGCAGAAACCCTCATATAACACAGTACTTCTACAACACGGTTTTTACTTAACACATTTAGAAAATTATGTTTTCTCCTAAAATACAAAACATTTTCATTAATTTTTGTAAATTCATACTAGGGACACACAAAACACACATCAAATGCAATCATTGGGAGATAATTTGTTGAAATTAGTCATAAATGCAATTTCATTAGTTTTTCATGAGAAGGATTGTATGCAATCTATTTTCGATTTGAAAATAGATTGCATTAAAATTGAGTTAATTGGCAACAATTGAGTATTTTGTGTTCCAAATGTTCCATTCTTGGATAAAATAGTAAGTTTCTATTCTTCTATAAAGGAATGTAAAAGAAAAAAACTTTTTATTCATAAATATTTTTTGGGTACTGGTATATGTTAAGGAACGACCATTTTCTAGTGGGTTGTAGCAGGTTAGATTACAGATTTTGTAAAGATAGCAGAAAGATACACAAACTTTAAATGCAGAAAAAATTTCAGAAAGTGAAGTTGATAATGTTAAAGAAAAAAATGTTCTCATTTTTAATGAATAGCAGTAAGGAAGATATTATTATTAAATGAATGTTATATAGACTGTATATTTTTTCTTTCCTTTTGTTTTAGACATTGTTTTTTAGGGTCTTATGTATATATTTTTCTTTCTTCATGTTTCGTGTTATTAATATTCTTAATAAAAATTAAGTTTCTTGCAGGGGTTTGTGCGCCGCGAGTCACATGCGCTCCATGCACTCCGTCCATGTGTGTTCGTGAACCGAAGCGTCGTTCGTAAAGCGAAGCAAAATTTGTTTGCAAATGGCGCAGGGGTTTGTGCGCCGTGAGTCACATGCGCTCCATGCACTCCGTCCGTGTGTGTTCGTAAAGCGAAGCAAAATTTGTTCGCAAATGGTGTTCGTGATCCGAGGTATCACTGTATATTCAAACTTGCATTTTTAAGAAATTTAAAAACTATTTTTAGGTTATTGCATGTGTAGGACAACAGAACGTAGAAGGTAAACGAATTCCTTTTGGATTTCGTAAGCGTACCCTTCCACATTTCATTAAAGATGATAATGGACCTGAAAGCAGAGGATTTGTTGAAAATTCCTATTTAGCAGGTCTCACTCCTTCAGAATTTTTTTTCCATGCTATGGGTGGACGTGAAGGTCTTATAGATACTGCTGTAAAAACTGCAGAAACAGGTACTGTAATTATTTTTATATTTATATGAATATAATTAAATTATAAAATAATCTGAACATGTAAGATATTAAATGGTATTATTGTGTTTAAAATCTAAATATTTAAGGTTTTTCTGTAAAGCAGACTTTATTTTTTAAAATAGTTTGTCTTACTAATACAGTTGTGTCACAAATTTCTTGCATTTCCAGATAGAGCATAAAACCACTATAATTTTGCAGAGAAGGCAATATAATAAAAGTCTACAGACAGAATATTATAAGCTGTTTTATAAGTTAATACCATATTTATCTCACTTAATTTTTCCTTTTTATTTGATTTTTAAAATTCTGCAGTATGAAAAGAGATTATGCAAAATTTTAATAAACACATGAAAATATTTTATTAGCTCAAATGTAAGGAAAAAATAATGAAAAATAGAATCTCTAATATATTTTTATGTAAGGCTGTTTGTTACTAGAAGCCCTCCCATCTTGTTTATAGCTCTAACATGTTTGATGCTGTCTACATTTGTAATACATTTTCTGCTTTAACCATTTTGTTTTTCCCACATATAGTATTATAAAATGCAATTTCAAGCAATGATTTATATTTATAAAAATTCTTTTATTTCTGTTTTAAATTAATACTTTTCTACTGCATCAACAAAATTTGCTCAGTAATTTGATACTTTTGTTTATTTATAAGTTATAATTGCTCTGATGGATAATTTTATCTTTCTTGAAACTATTATAATTTTATAGTGTCATCTTCTCAAAATCAATGAAATTGTATTTTTGATTGGGGTCTGGAAAATTCGCCTCCAACAATTTGCCCCAGCACATTTTGCCCCCTGTAGATAATGAATAGGCTACAAAATTGACCGCCAGCACATTTTGCCCCCTGTAGATAATGAATAGGCTACAAAATTGCAACCCCCCTGTAGATAATGAATAGGCTACAAAATTGCAAATAATACACCAAAGCTCTTTTAATGATTCTAATTTATTTTATTTTAATATAACAAATGCACATTATTATTGTTTAAAACTCAAATTTGTATGCAATATCTCTAAGGCAATCAATCAGAATATGATTTTGAAAAATGACTAATCTTTTGATATGCATTAGTTCATTCTTCATTTTAAGTTAGGAGATAAACTAAAAACCAAACTAATGTTGGTTACAGATGTCAATTCGTTAAAACATAACAAATCAACGATTTTAGGTTGTCCATATAATAAACCAGTCCTTTGAGTAGGCCGCTTGCAAACTCGATATTTTCAAAAAATTATCACTTTTAAATTAGATTAAATTTAACTTAATGGTTCTAACGACTCTGCAAATGCAGAGTCTGGCCTGAGCTCAGGTCTTTTACTCTTTCCTAAAATAAATATATCAAAATATGTCAATTTATCAATAATTAATGTGTAGCTGACAAAAAAGCCGGAAAGCGTTACACTTAAATAACGAAAACTGATATTAGAAACTTATAAAATTGAATAAATTCTCAAAAAAGTTTAAATAATAAAATATAAATTTATTTGACTTGAACTTTTACACACTGTACTGAAACTGAGTGTTTTATCGATAATTTAAAAAAAAAATATTATCTAATTTTCTTCATTAGTACCTTATTTTATTCATGACTCGTCCCTATCAAAAAATATCAAACATTTTGTTGGATGGCTAAGATTTCATATAGAAAATCATGATTTCTCCGATCTGATATAATGAACGAAAAGTTATGAAAGAAATAAAATTCTGAAAAATTTTTTACATCTTTAGAAAGACGATAAAAACATATTTAATTGTAAAATTATCAAAACATTTAAATGAAAATTAAGCAAGATTTCACTTTTTTAATTTTTGCTAATTAATTAGGTTTAATCTGTAAAACAATCGCAACATTAACATTGAATATTCCACTAAAGGGGCTGGGATTTTAATAAAAATTCCAGATATCGAGAGTTGAAGAGCTGGGATTTCAATAAAAATTCCAGATATCGAGAATTGACTATATTTGCAATTTTGTAGCCTAAACATTTTCTACAGGGGCGAAATGTGCAGGGGGCAAAAATGGCTGGGGGCAAAATGTTCCAGGGGTGAAACGTCTTCGGGGCGAATTGTCGGAAACGAAATGCAGGGGGCAAATTTTCCATAAACCTTTTGATTGAGGGCAAAATGTTCCAGGGGTGAAACGTCCTCGGGGCGAATTGTCGGAAACGAAATGCAGGGGGCAAATTTTCCATAAACCTTTTGATTGACATAGAAATACCAAACTTACAAACTACTTATACAGATTAACTTGAGAAATATGTTAATTTATCAATAGAAATGAAATTAAATAAAGTTACAATGGTACCAATTATATTATCTATCACAGAAATCTTATCTGTTAAATTACATGATAGTTTAAAATCATTTGACTTGCACCACTCATATACCACCAATTATAAAAAGCAATTGTTCTCAATATCTGTTATGTTTGTAAATTCTTGTCTTTCAATTAATACATTCCTATAGTCTTCTATTGTAGTTGTTTAATCTGTATTAATACAAATTGCACTCTGCTAATCACAGGAGAAAAATTAGAAATGATGATGATAAATTTTAAATAATGCTAGTCACATTTTTAAATTATATTCTGCAATATGTGAAAAATTCTGAATGATCCAACAGAAAATATTTTATTTAATTGGTTCTTAATGTGCTGACAGAATACTGTTTAAATGGTGGAATGTCATCAAAAATTTTCCCTTTTAATTGGACATTCATTTTAGGGACTAACTATAATATGATTCCAATGTTATACTATTGTTTTTTTTTTAATCTTTGCTTACATTCAGATTATAGTATTTTGCTAGTCAAATTTTCATTCTTTGGGAATGGCCAACAAAACCCAAATAGATGATGAGAAATTTCAATAAATAAAACATTAAAAAAGAGTTTTGCAAATCTAATAGTTGATAATTACAGTAAACCTTGCTAATGCAATTACAGTTAATCTGGATCAAAAAATGAAAAATTTAGAAAAGATTATATACAACTTGTATCTTCTAACAATGAATAAATGCAATGTTTTTTCATATTTTTTAAATAAAATCTTTACATTGATATTTCTTATTTGTTTCATCAACTCTATATCATTAAATTTTTCATTTATTTATGATCTCTTTTTTTTTTTTTATCTTTTGGTACTATCTTTTGCTTTGGTAATCTGGATTATTATTTAGTTTAGATGACCTATTTGATGAAAAATTCAAGGGCCCTACCTAAGATAATTGATTTTAAAATTATCTTTTGATAAATTTTCTCTCTAATTAATCTACATTAGTTCGAGTTTATTGTAAAAAAGAAATGAAAATAAAAGAATTTGTAAAGAAAAATTCAAGGGCCCTACCTAAGATAATTGATTTTAAAATTATCTTTTGATAAATTTGTTGGGTTATGTAGAATGTCAGATTAAAATAAAAATTTGTAATATATAGATAATTGTAAAATTGAAATAATTGATTTAAATTATGTATTTGTAGGTTATATTCAAAGACGTTTAATAAAAGCTATGGAAAGTGTAATGGCAACTTATGATGGAACTATACGAAATAGTGTAGGCCAAGTGATTCAGTTGAGATATGGTGAAGATGGATTAGATGGATCAGCGGTTGAGTTTCAAAGTCTTCCAACACTTAAGCCATCAGATAAGGCATTTGATAGTCGTTACAGATTTGATGCTACAAATGAAAGGTAAAAATTTATGAAATTACAGAACAACTGTTATAATATTTTTGAAAGACTGTTGTATTTATAATATATCTAAATCAGGTGTGTCCAACCTTTTGGCTTCCTTTTGGCCACATTAGAAGAAGAAAAATTTTCTCAGGCCCCACACAAAATATATTAATTCTAATGATAGTTGTTAAGCAAAATTAGTAAATAATATACAATATATGATATCCGCCATGACAAATAAGTTGTAGCATAATAGTCTTTGACTTCTTTTGTTCAGAAATTTTTTTAATCATTGAGCAAGTCAAGAAGTTTTAATCACTGAAATAAGAAACATTTTTGAAAATAGAAATAGGAAATGTAGATAGGTATTTAAATAATAAAAACTTTATTTTTTTATATATTTTTAATACAAAAATGAAACAAATTTTTTTTATTAGTGAGATATTTGATGATGATATGGCAAATTAAAAAAAAAAGTGTATAAAAATCTCAATGTTTTAAGGAAATTTACGATTTTATGTTGGGCTGTGGGTTGGACAACCCTTATCTAAATTGTAACTAAGATTGACTTAGTTTATAAGCAGATGTGTTTTTCATTACTTTATCTGATTTTATTTAATCCTTTTAATGTCAACGATTTTATTATTATTTTTTTTAGCCTAATCAATATGAAGAAATTAAAATTGTGAAATCTCACTTAATTTTCATCAAAAATGTTTTGAATTTTTCAGAATTTATTGGATTTTTTTCTCTCTCTCTCTCTCTCTCTCACAATATAAGCATTTTTTTGATATTGTTTTTCATAACTTTTTCTTCCATATACGAGATCCACAAAAAACACAATTTTTTTTTTATATGAAATTGCAGTCATCTAATGAAATAATTAGTATTTTAATTAATGGCAACATGTCCTCTGAACAAAATAAGCCATGAATGAACAAATTCAAACCATATTTTCAAAAATAACTTATAAAAAATGAAGCATTATATAACTTTTGTTGAATGAAGTTGTCATATAATTTTTAAATGTATTTTTTATAAATCTTTTAATTTATATTAGAAAATCCTAACATTTAAGAAAATGGTCTCATCTCATACATAAACAATAATAATAATTTTTACATTGCTGTAATTGAACTGCAGTTGGCTAATTGTAGTAACATACCCAATACCACATACAATAGAGTAAAATAGGCTTGGCCACACTTTCCTAGTAAGTAAATAGCTGCAATAAAAAATGCCATGTTCATTTAAAGGCTGCAAGTTATTTACATTTCATTTTTCGTGTTTTTCTTTTAAATAAGTTAAAATGAAACAAAAATGAATGATTAAGATATATTTTTGTTTATTTTAACAGAATTAACCAATACTTTCCTGTTATCTACAATATTTTTTTCAATTTTAAGCATTTTATAGTTAATCATATAAAAAACAATTTTTGCTTAAAATTTCAAAAATATCATTTATCTCGGGTGGGCAACCTTTTTTTGTAGGGGGCCGTATAGAAAAATTTATGGTGGGCCACGGGATTGGATACGGCACAATGGAATCGTCCAATGAGCAAATGGCAATGCACGGTGCTGTAGTGACTAATCCGTCTCCGATTGAGTATTGCCCGATAGCCGTTCGTGCCCCTTCGAGGTGAAAACCTCATGAACTGAGCTGTACATATATATATATTCATTTATCTAATTAAATGTATATTTAATTTTTTGTATCTACCGTATTATATCGAATATAGGCCGCACTTTTTATTCAAATTTTTAAGTTGTAAAGTATGGGTGCAGCTTAAATTTGAAGTGAATATTTTAACATCTTATTTCTTCCCGAGCTTCCACTCCCCAACGTTCAGGCTTTTGCTTTACGCTCTATGTATGTGCATAGTAATTCGGGCTTTTGCTTTCGCTCTACACATGTGCATAGTATTAGGATCATTGATTACAATTTATTTGGTAGCTTATTATGTATATTAGTACCTATTTAGAATATAAAAGTTTTTCTTATTTTTCAATACCTATTATAAAATCTTTTTTTTTTTTTCCAATTTTTCAATTTTAAAATCCTACTGTGGCTTAATTCGATGGGCGGCTTATATTCGATGTAATACGGTATTATAACATCATAAAAACTAAAACTTCTAATTTCTTTTTTATTATTTCAGAACCTCCTGTAAATAATTGTCAACAAGAATCATATAGTTCCTCAACTGCTGGAGGTGGAAGTGATCTTAGTGCCACCCGTCCAAAACGGTATTCTTCACTCAGGCAGCGAACTGTTCCAGATCCACCTGTGTATCAACCTTCTCAAACTACACTACCCCCTCCTTATTATGATGCAAGTATGTTTAATAAATGATGATTAATAATTTATTATTGATAAAAAAATATGTACTAATTATGCAAAGAAAAAAATTTTTAATTTTATGTGATCAAAATTTATTAAATTTTGATTATGGATCAGTATTCATATATCTGTAATTTAATAAATTTTAAGATATTGTTAACGTTTTGAAATGTATATTATATATTTGTTACATAATTACAATCTTCAAAATATTGTTGAAATTAAGAAAAAATAAATAAATACATACATACAATATATACATATATAAATATTTATAACTTATATATTGTATTGATGAAAATTTGAGTGTAATTTAATAAATGAAAAAAAAATTAGTTTTCTCTACAATTATTCTTCTGCAACGATATTTTTTTCCTATTTATCTGCAATGTTATCAGGTTATCCTGCTGCCTTGTATTCTGCTACTGAAGCTTTGCCTCCAAGCTCACCTCATCAGACCTCAACCAGTCCACCTATGTTACCTACTGCTCCCTTCCAAAGTTATGCCACTGCCTCTTATCAGGAAACTTATGGTAAGAATTTTTTAAATTAATGGACAGGAAAGCTGATAGAAAATGAACAAGTTTTTTTTTTATAATTTTTTAAGATAAAGATGCACTCTATATACATAAAGATACAATTTATATTTTTGCAAAATATATGAATAACTTAAGTTTAGATTGTTTAAACTAATTTAATTTCTGCATTGCATAAATATTAATTAATTTTTAAAACCTTATATTTATATAAATGATTAATTAATTTTTGGATCCATTTTAGTTAATAATTTTAATTTACTTACTCAGGGTTATCATTGCATTGATATTATTTTATATTTTTTATCAAGATTTATACCAATAAAAATTATTTTTAATATTTATCAATGAAATATACATTTTGGCATCATTTCTAAAAATATATGCAAATTTTCCGTTTTTCTGAAAAAATTATTATTTCTATTAAAATTGTTTATTTATATATATGAAGCTATCGTATTTTATGAATTATGTAAGATTTTTACAATTACGATATGATATTGTTGATGAAAATGTCATATAGTATAAAAATAGATTATACAAAACAAATTTATTTTGTTCCCATAGTAAAAAATTATTACACTATTTCACACTATTAATTTATTGATAATTTAATAATGTGAATTAAATTCTAGATTAAAAATCATTAAAAACAGTTTGCAACCATAATATACAATTACAATCATGTGTATCATTATTATTATATTATTGTCCTAAATAAGTTCAGTAAATATAATTTTAAGGTAGACACTTTTTTTAATGAAATATTTTTAAAATATATCTTGAGAAATTTATGTAAACATAAACTATTTTCATGTAATTACAATATATGATTTAGTATGTTGCAATGCAGAGTGTGAGACATAATTATAAAATTATTGTGCTCAAAGTATTATGATAATTACATGTTTAACCTGTTGAGTGCATATGCCACCTCTGGTGTATTGTAATTCTGGACCCAATGCCACTTACTCATGTCCAAAATAGACTTGGCTGCAATTTCCTGAAAAAGGAGTGGCTTCTGTAAAGCAACTAAACTGATTGGGTGTTTATGTTTTGTTTTTCGTGATTTCTTTTAAATTTTGGTGAAATTAAAACAAAAAATTGAACAATTAAGATATATTTTAGTTTATTTTAATGGAATTAACTATTATTTTCTTATTATATTTTTTTTATTTTTAGAATTTTATACCTCGTTTGAAGAAAAATTCAATTTTTTGCAAAAATTTCCAAAACATCATTTATCAAATCACATAATCGGAATGGGTTTGGTAGGTTAGACTATAAAATTTACAGCATGGTATAAAAAAAATCCAAATTCTCTCCAGCCACTCAAATATAAACTATGTTTATTTACACGTAATTTAAAAAAATTTTTCAGCAACCAGAAAAATTTACGACCCATCAATATATTTTCACCAATTACACACACAAAAAAAAAAAAAAAAAATTTGCAAAAGTTGGTTAATAAAATCACGATTGAATTTTTTTTATATCATTTTTATTGTTTTTTTATCGTTTTTTTGTTCTGCCATCTTGATGTGTATTCACTGCTTAGGCACTCAACAGGCTAAAAAATATATTTTACAAAACAAAAAATTTAGTTTAAAATGTGATACAGGACATTCTGTATAGATATTTTTCAATTTAAATATCTTTTTTTCAATGATATCTCATTTTATGAGCTTAATAGACTCTGCTTTTTTTCTTCACTCAACAATAACTTATAACTTTCTCTCTATGTCTGATAGTAGTATGAGCTTGCCACAAGCAGATATGACATTTTTATTGTGTGATGCAACTAGTGATGTTATATCCTCTACTGGCAGGTTCTTGCTATTTTCAGATATAGCATCTATAATGTAATTTTAAAAACCAGGGAAATGTATCAATTATTATAAACTGTCTTCCATTAATTTAAGATACTTAATGAATTTTATGTCAATGTCATTATAAAGTTCTTTAAATTTAAATAAAGTTATTGGTTCTGAATTGGATGCAAGCAGATTAAAAAAGAGGAGAAAGGAGTATTTAAAAATTTCGGAATTGACAATAAAATGATAGAATTAAAGTAATAAAACATAGTTTAAGTGACTATATTTTTATTATATATATTTCAGTTTATATGAATAATTAATCTTACTATAGTTTACATCAAACTACTATTGTTATGGTAATGTTGCTGCAATGTTAAAGAATTGCATATTTTAAATTTTGATTATCATTCTGTTCTCTTTCTGTTATGTTGTATATATATATATATTGATAACTTTTAAGTTGAAAGCATTCTAGTTATGTATGTGTTTTGCAATTAAACATACATCCTTACTTATTTTGAGATAGTCTGTATCATTTATGTTGATATAGATCAGCGCTTCTCAAACTATGGGTCGCAAATCGAAATGCTGGGGTAGCAAAAATTAAATTCAAACATTTGAATTTCAGTTTATATGTAATTTCAAAATGCCCAATATTAACATTTGGACTATTTTCAGTGTAGTTGGCTGATTGTGTTCATTTTAATAAGTGTGTAAGCTGTGGTTGGTTGATTGTGTTCATCTTAACAAGTGTGTAAATGACTTAATGTAGTTGGTTGATTGTGTTCATCTTAATAAGTGTATAAATGATTTATATACTTGTCTAACGTCCAATATTTAACGTATGACAACATATGTATTTTCAATGTAGTTAGTTGATTGTGTTCATCTGAAGTAAATGATTTATATACTTATATGTTTTATTCCATATTTAATACTTGTGTGTAAATGATTTATGTATTTATATGTTTTATTTCATATTTAATACCTGGGGTCGCGAAAAATCTCATAATAAAAAATGGGGTCACGAAAAATCTCATAATGAAAAATGGGGTCGTGAATTAGGGTCGCGAAAAATCTCGTAATGAAAAATGGGGTCGTGAAGGAAAAAAGTTTGAATGAATGAAAAAAGTTTAAGAAGCGCCGATATAGATCAACATTGTTAAAGAAATAAAATGCTAGTGTTTTTAAATAAATGAAGACAATTTATAAAAACAATAATTTTTTCCTCATGTTTTTAAAATTTCATTACATGCGACAGGGGCACAGCTCTTGTTATTTTCAACAATATCATATACTCTTTGACAGAATCTTGCCTCTGTCTGATATAAGGAGTTACAAATTATTTTTGAGTGAAGAAAGGCTGATGATGTAATAAAAAAGCATTAAACTCAAAACAACTCTATAGAACTTCTATATCTTATACCTGCTGGTATAAGTAGGGATGCAGCACTTATGAAAAATATCAGTTCTCAATACTACTAAATACATTTTTATGAAAAATTGATACTAATAATATCAACAGCAAAAATTTAAAATGAGTACTTCTAAATGAATAAATAAAAAAATGCTGATTAGATGTATTATTTATTTATTTTCACTTAAAAAATAATAATAAACCAATAAAATAATCATTTGTTAAAATAAAAAATGTTTGAAGTTACTTTTTGCAATTGATTAAAAATAATTTAGTAGAAATCTATTTATTAGAAATACTATATATTAATCAAATTATAATATATTAAGTAGACTAAGTAGAGGATCTTGGAGTTAGAAGACACTCCCAAATCAAAAATTTTATTATTATAAAATTTTGTTGATATTATAAAATATAATAACTTAATTTATAAATACAGATACAATAAGAGATCAAAATTCATTTAGATTTGAATCCCCTTTGGTAGACTTCATTACAAAAATAACAAAATTGTTAATATCTAAATGACTGTCTTTAGACATTCTTAAATCAAATAAATAAATTAACAGCATTATTTGGGCAGATAAGTTGAAAAAAATTCTTTTAGTCTTGAAACATTTTCAGCTGGTTCTTCAGCAGACCTCTTCAGTAGTATAGGTTAATACAGTACTAAGAGTAAACAGTCAATATAAAACATATAAGTATACCCTGCTATAACGTATTAATTTATACTGAAAAACATATAGCTGAAACTGGGATAAGATGACAGACGACCTTAAGACATTTACCAAATTATTGGTCAAATGATTTCATGAATTGAAAGGAAACTTTATTATCTTGTTCTTTCAAGATAGTCGAATACAATGCTATGTTAGAAAAATCATATCTCAAATGCTTGTGGAGGGAAAATATATATATATAAACATGTCCCAAAAAATTATCTTAATCCCAGACCAAGATAAGATGACAAACATATTGTCTTCAGCAGTAATCACAAATAAATGCACAACATTCTTCATACCAGCTATTCTACAATCCATATTAAAACAATTTTGTTTAGTCCTATGTCAACTCTAACTGGTAATCACAAGAAACAAAAACAAAGCATATGTAAATAATGCGAGTTTTAAAATTTCATAGCTCACAACCTGAGATTAAGTATTTCATGGTCTGGAACATCTTCATGCCACCATTCTTTATATTGTTGGCAACTTGTTACAATAAGTGGCCGTGCTTCAGGATCAGGCATATTTGATCTGAAGTCTCAGCTGGCACAAAATCACTTTCTGAAAATATTTCTAGATTAAATGGCTCTATTCCTGAAGCTTTAAAGCCTTGCATGACAATTGAAATGGTTATAGCTCTCTGGTAAGCATCATTGAATAATTTTCCAACTTCATGCTGTTATTGATTTTATTGGATTGGATATCATACATTGTAGTTGTCCAATGCTTGGCTATAGAAGACCTTCAATGGCCAAAAAATGCCACATTAAGTGGTATGAAGTGGAAATCCTAGCATCTGTATTTCATTTTCTCGAGCATATGGAGTAAGATGATGTATATTCATCATCATATCCCTGCCATCTTGCTCTAGTTGGCAGTTTCATGAATTCTACTTAATGCAAGAAACTAAACTTGCTATCAGTAATAGTAACTAAATGTATACCTGCTCAAATACAGTACTGCATAACTTTTTATATATGATTGTGTTTACAATATATACTGTATCTTAATCAAGGGGAAATTTACATTGGGCTGAATGAAAACATTTGTGATGCTGCAGAAATTAATTGCTGCTTGATTTATTTTATATACTGCTTTCTACCTTATTTTATTTTATTTTAATTCTAAATAAAATTTAAGCACTTATTACAGTATAGGAGAAAACTTTGATTCATATAAAAACTATTATTTTTGGTGTTTTACACCATCTTCAAGTTCGATTCTGTTTTAAACTTTTGGTTTTCAATAGAACAGAAACATCAATACACGTCACACTTTAAATATAGTATAAATTTAAAAGTTTTTCTTTACAAAATTTTTTGTAGTAAATGATTTAAAGCTTATAAAATATTATTAATTAATATTTTTTCATAACAATGATTATTACAATGCTTTTTCGTATTTGTTACATTGTAACATTTATGGTTGTATTATGTTGCTTTATTTTTAACTGGGTATTTTTTATATTTTTTCCGATTTTTTTTCTTCAATTATGTACAGCCATGGTATTGATATACTTTCTGATGTTCTTTTATTTAGAATATTTTCATGCTTTTTTCTCATCTCTATTTCTAATGCTTCTAGAATTAAGCCTTGTTTTATATTTGGCACTTGCTTGATTACCTTAGTTCTTCCCCAATCTACTACTACATTCAAGGCATAGCATTCTGCTGCGAGTGCTGTGTGGTGTTGCTGTTTCTTATATCTCTTTTGTGTTCTTGGATTCGTTCTTTTAGTGTGTGACTTGTGACACCTATTTAAGAGACTTTTCGTTTCGTGCTTGTGTTTTCGGTTGGAATAGTATAGATTCCCAACTTTTCGTTTTTTGCTTTGGGTCTTGCAATTTCGAAGAAGATTGCAGTTAGTTGGTGCTCTTTCAATTTCCATCTTTTTTTCTCTTAATTGTAAAGTTTGTTTTACTACTGGGTACTTAGATATCCTGTATGGAACTTTTATGTATTCTTTATTTTATTGCATATTTATTTCTTGTTGCTGGGATTGTCCTTGTTGTGAGTTGTTTGTGTTTATCCTTTTTTCTACTTTATTTTTTATATTTAATATAAACCCTTTGTTATATCCATGCATTTGTCCATATCTAATTACTTTTTGTATTTCTTTTTGATAATCCTTTTTTTCTGAGTAGTATAGATATGCTCTATGGCAATATGCGCAAAATGTGGCGTTTTTGAATCTAACCGGATCTGCTGACCAGTTCAGTATGAACATTGGTGAAAACATTGGTTTTTGGTAGACTTCTGTTTTGTATCTTGTCTCTTGAACTGTTATTTTTATGTCTAGGAAATGGACATTTTTAGTACTTTAGTAATGCATCTTTAGTAAGTATTTTGGTTAGGTTGTTTGATTTTTCGGTGTTGTTGTATACGACCATTATGTCATCTATATATCTTATATACATGTTGAAATCGGGTTCTATGGTTGGTAGGATTGATTCTTCTAGACTTCTTAGCAATATTTCGAATAGGATGCCGGCAAGAGAACTTCCTATGGATACTCCTCTGACTTGTTGATAGTACTGTGAGGCTGCCGCAAGGTGTCACTGTCGTCGATATTTGAATCGAACGTCAGCGGTCAGTTCCTGACACCAGGGTAGAATTTAAAGTGATCTCCAGCACTATTTTGTCAGAATTTGTCAGAAAGTCGCGTTATTCCGATTATTAACGTATTTAAAATAATTAATTGAGCGGTCCGTCTTTAGTTAATTGTCCGAGCGGTTATAGGCCTCGTGAGTAAGGACACACGGGCTCCGGGTCGAAGGAATGACACATACGACGATATTACTATTTAAACAAAACAAGAACATTTATTGACAACTAAAAGATATAAAATAATTGTAATGAAAACAAAGGAATTGTTTTAATCTAATTAAACTCCTAACCAATTTAGATATATTAACGCGAATGATTTGGCGAACGTGCAATGTGGTTCGTGAGTGTTAGGCAGTTAGCTGGACAGTCGGCAATCGGACAGTCGGGTTGACTTAAGTATCGCTCCTTACCTTGATAAGGATGATGAGGCAGATTTGGAACTGTGAGATGAGGGAGGACTCGGTTATCTCCCCGGATGCTTTCTCTAAGATGAGAGAGGGCTCGGTTATCTCCCAGAATTCAAAGGTGAGGGAGGACTCGGTTATCTCCCGGGCTGTCTCTCTTGATGAGGGAGGACTCGGTTATCTCCCAGGTTGTCTCTCAATAGGTGAGGAAGGACTTGGTTATCTCCCCGGGTTGGGTATTCATCTTGACACAAAGACTAGTAACAACCACAGCCACAACCACTACCACAACCAACCACTGACTCGTCCTATCCCCTCGCCTTTTATCTGTTGGCCAAGGAGGGCTCCTGAGTCAGACATGACATCATTCTGATGTCGAAATCTCCACTGTTAGCTGTGGGAATTTTAGCTGAGTTCCTTGTTGATGATCCGCCATCTTTTCTGTTTTAGTTCCTCATCAGGGCGGTTTTCAACCCGACTGTATGAATCAAAAGGAAGCTAAGTCAGCATTTCCTCTGCTTTCATCAGATAAGAATTGTGTGGAGTTACAAAAAATATAGAAAATTAAATGAAATATTATTTTAAAAATTAAACAAATTGATTAACATATTACATAAATTGATTAACATATAAAACTTCACAATTAAAAATAATAAATTGAATTATACAATTTTAAAGAATAAATTTGTAAATCCGCAGCCTCACAGTACTTGCCTCTGAATGTGAAGTAAGAGTTGTGGCAGCGTAGGTGCACAATTTCTCTAAGTACTTCTGCTATTGATGTATTGGGTATGTGTTTTAGTAAAAAGCAGTAGAATGCTAGGCAAGTGGGTTCAATTTTTAGTGACAGATAGAGACTTTTGAAGTCATATATTGTCAGCAGCTCTTTTTCTTGCAGTGGTTTTGATTTAATCTTTTCCAGCACTTCATATGTGCTTGTGGAAGAGTAATTATAATTTTTTAGGTTTACGTTGCACCATTTTGCTATTTTTGCTTTAAGGTTGTACCCAGTTAAAAATAAAGCAACATAATACAATCATAAATGTTACAATGTAACAAATAAGAAAAAACATTGTAATAATCATAGTTACTAAAAAATATTAATTAATAACATTTTAAAGTTTTAAAATCGTTCACTACTAAAAAATTTTTTAAAGAAAAACTTTTAAATTTATACTATATTTAAAATGTGACGTGTATTGATGTTTCTGTTCTATAGAAAACCAAAAGTTTACAACAGAATCAAACCCGAAGATTGCGTAAAATGCCAAAAAGGTTAGTTCTTATATGAATAAAAGTTTTCTCCTATACTGCATTAAGTGCTTAAATTTTATTTAGAATTTAAATAAAATTAATTGCTGTTTTCCATTGCTCTCTTTCACCTGGTATTTAGTAAGCAGGTGAGCAGCTTATAGTATATGACACATGAACAGTTCCTGAATTATATCAAATTTGTCATCTTACCTTACATTAAGCAGAAATACATTAAATGAGTATAAGAATTAAAAGGCTTAGACAGTTTCAGACCAAAGTTGATCAATTTATTTCTAAGCCTAATTTATGAAGAATCAAATATTTCCCAACTTTTACAAACCATTACATTATTCTATTTCTATTTTGTTTCTGTTTTAACTATTTTTTAATTTCTAACATTAATAATTTAAATTTATTCAACTTCAATTTATAAAAATGCATTAATAGTGGAATCAGCCATTTTTCTTCATGATGTAATATTAATTTGATCAAAGGTCATTTTGCCAGATTTATATCCTAATAAGTTTAACCATAATGTTTTTTAAGATGTTATTTATCACAATTAAATTTTTTATTGCATATATTTTTAATCAGCAATGTTCTATTGTGAAATCTGAAATGCTTATTTTTTTGTGTTATTAATATTTTAAATAAACTTTGCTCTATAATTCAACTTTTGCAGTATTTTTATTCTAGATTTACAATAAAATATGAATAATTTTCCATACTCTCAGTTTCATCAGTCAAAAATGAGAAAAAAGAGAGAAATTATATAACTGAATTGATAAATCAATAGTATGTTAGAATTGAATAAATACAGTACACATTATTTTTGTTAATTATAATCAAAATAGAATACCAGATAATTAATATTGTAGTATAAAACTTTAAAGAATAGTTATTTTATATTAATTTAAATTTTACAAAATCTAAGCTAAATAACTGCATTATTTATGTAAATTTATTTTAATGATACAATTATTCATAGAGAAGTTTAATAAAATTAAAATTAATATAAAACAGTTATTGTTCTTCAAAGTTTCCACTACTAAAATTGAAAAACACAGTACTATTTCTTCAGTTCTAGTATGCTATCTATTTATTTGATTAATTCCTTTTCCCCCTATTTTTTATCAAAGGAACTATAAACATAGAAAATTATTCAAATTTTATTGTATATCAAGAATAAAAATATTGTAAAAACTCAATTAGGGTAAAGTTTATTTAAAAAATAAAAAACACTATATATTTCAACTTCTAAAATAAAAGTTGATGTTCAGTAAGTGAAGTCTGTCATCATTTTGTTCATAGTTCTGATATTCCGAGTGTGTAGATTTACGATGAATTTTTTTGTGATATTATTTGAATTGCTGTTTTAAATTGTGATTGACATTTATTCAAAACAATTTTATTTATTTAAAGAAGTTAACGCAATCAAACTTTTCCCAACAATAAACACATACTTCATAAATTATGAACAGTGTAGAATTTACATTGTTTATTAAATGTTAAAATAATGTACGGATTATGTATTATTTCCTATTTTAGGTTTATATAACACAAAATATTATTTTTTAATATGTTTTGTACAAATATGTACTATTGTTAAAATAGTACATATTTGTACTATTTTAACAATAGGTAAAATATACAGGTAGTCCTTGATTTACAACAGAGTTCTGTTTCAACGTCTCCATCATAAGTCAATTCTGATGTAAGTCAAGGAATTTTTTAATTCTTGATTTGTTTGATTTTTGTTTTAATATTTTCTTTTTTTAATTCTTGATTTGTTTGATATCTGTTTTAATATTTTCATAAAATAGGTTTCTATTTAACTTAAAATGGTTAAAGAAAGCATTCCTTGCCTTCATTTTTATTTTGGAATTTTTATAAATAATAATATATATCTAGTGATGTGACAGAGTTATGATGAGATACAATAATAAGGCTTTGCTTGCCGACTAATGGCGATATTGCAATGTGTATACTAAAGGAATGTGATATATGTATGTATATGCAAATGGTTGTATATGCAAGTTGAATTAGAGAATTTTTAGTAATTTTTGGCCATTGTAAGTGCTAATCATTGTAAGTCGAGGACTACCTGTATACAGTAGAGCGTCGATTATCCGAACTAATTGGGACCAAGGGTATTCAGATAAACGATTTTTTCAGATAATTGATCTGAAAGAAAAAATAAGAAAAAACACAATGTAAAAAATATAAAACAAATTTCAAATACATATGTTTTATTACTTACATAAGTTATTCTGCCTCATTAGTTTTCTAATTATTTATATTATTATTATTATATTAAATATATTAATTAGATATATATACAGTGGTTTAATTGTCGATTGTTTGTGCATACAGTCAACGTGCATAACAGAAGCTTAGATTCTCCCATCCTACTCATTGTAGGATGGGAGTATTGGCGGAGACCTGTTTCATATCACAATTGAAAATTACGTGTGGATAAGTGACGTTCTGATTAATCGACATTTGGATAATCAATGCTCTACTGTATATATACTTTGACAGATGACTGTATTGAGAATTGCTGTATAATGCAGACATGATGTCTCTGATATTTTCAATAAATAATATAAATGCATAATAATCATCAATATTTTTTAATAAATTAACAAGATATCGATGATTATTATGCAGTTATCTGGTTCACAAGATTTGTACTTCCAATGATAGTTGGGTGAGGGGACAGAGCCGGATTTGCATTTTTGGAGGCCCTAGGACGAGCAAGGCTTTGGGGCCCCTAAAAATTCAAATCAGCTACGTCTAATTTTAAAGGCTCCTTATAACTTATAAGGAACCTTTAAAATTTTACTTTTTATCTAGCACTTTAATAAAAACCGATTTTTTCTTATTAAAAGTTTATAAAAGTTGAAAACTGATTGATAGCTTTGGGGCCCCTAGAACGCGGTCTAGTCGGCCTATTGGTTATAAAAGTTGAAAACTGATTGATAGTTTTGGGGCCCCTAGGACTCAGTGTATTGGTAAATCCAGCCCTGATGATGGATTCGTTTTCAACAACAACAAAATATCACGTCCATATCTTTGTAAGACGATAGATAATATTTGAAGGAAAAAATAAAAGATATAAAAAAATTTCAAATGTCACCAATCAGATGGTGCCATACATCCTATAGTCATTCTTTTTTCCTACATGTTCACCTTTTATAAACACTCTAAAACTTGTATTTCCTTGGATACTCATCCAATATTCTTTCCACTTCAGGTTTGGCACTTAATTTGTATGATGGCCAAATTTACAAATTTAGATGTTTTTATTAAAACCAAGTGAGTAAGAGCATTCAGAGTCCAAAGGTGTTGGAAGATAGAGAATAACTGACAATTACATTTATATAATTAAGTTATAAAATGTAGATATATATATATATATATATATATTTAACAAGGATTACATAAAATTAACTAAAAACATTTAACAATAAACACGTTAAATGACAAAACAAATACAGTAATTAGCAAGGAATCGATAACAATTCATTATAATTGCAGTATTATAAAAAATTAACGAATACAGATAATTGTAAAAATAAATCATAAACACTATACTACTTATCTTAAATCCAAACAAACTTTAAATCCAAATAAACTATCTTGCATGTACAACTCAACATACCCAGAGAGAGAGAATATATTTCTTCTTGTTCTTCTTTTGTAAATTCTTCCTTATTTTTATGTCCAATATTATTATTAAAGTTAGTAGGAAAAAGATAACTTGTATGTTTTCACCCACTACACACACACAGTACGACCAACACAACAATAGATTAGACACTACATACTCTTGGCTAACATAGTTTGAAATTCTTCTTTTTCACTTTTTAATTCTTAAAAAGTCCATCAATCCTGATTACGTTCTTGGAGAGGTTTGAATTGAAACCATTTATCTAATTAGAAGAATTTGATTCCTCTCCTTCCTCAGGAATGCTGATGACAACTGTCAAAGTTATTTTCTTAACTTTTTTCTCATGAACTTCAGGTTTATTATTGTGACCTGTAAGTTGATAGGTTTTTTTCTCTTCTCTCCCTCTTTGAATTGTTTGAGTTTACATTATGTGATGGTACCAATCTCCTATTTCAATACATTTAAAAATTTTGAAATTCTTTTAATAAGATTCCTGTTTGTTTCTTAAAATTATCTGACTTCATTAATTTAATTTTCTGTATTATTTGTTGTTGTTGTTGTTGTTATTTCTTAAATGGTGTCATCGTCCCATCTTTTGTACAACAATCGGGTCACTCTTTTACAATTGAAAACAAAACTGGAACTGAACATCGTTATGTGGTGTTATAGTACAATTATTACATCAGAAATTATCATAATATATTTAATTCTGTAAATAATCATTAAAATAAAATACATTTAGCATAATTAATATATAAAAATTTATACCTCTATGCATTCACTTATTCTGTATGCTCCTTGCATTCACTTCCCTTGTAGATGTGATAGAGATTGAACTGAATGGGTGCTATTTAGTTCAGTCTCATATCTTGTTTATTCTTCATTCCTCTCAAACACAAATACTTTCATCTTCTATGCATTTATTCTCATCTATTTCCTTTGACATGTTTTATTCAATTGTGCAACAAGCATCTTCAAACTTTGTTCATTCTTGGAGAGGAGAACAGTGTCATCAACAGATAGTACACACTTGTACTATCCACTTTCTCTCCTAATTCACTCACAGCAGTTTCCCTCACACATGCATTTATATATACATTAATCATCCATGGAGACATCACTCAACTTTATCTCATCCATTTTTCAATTATAAACCACTCTGGCATGCCTTCATTTACTCTCACATTTGTAGAACTGTTGTCATACATTGCTCTCACTGCTCCGAGTAGCTGTTCATTTACACCATATTCTTTCAACACTTTCCACTGATTACTTCTGTTCACTCTGTCATATGCCTTCTTAAGATCTACAAAAGCACAGAATATCTTTTTCCTCACATGAGATAATTCTACACAATCATATGCATTGAGAAAACCTGATCCACACATTTTCTTCCACTCTTGAAGCCACACTGCATATTGATACTCTCTCATCAGTCACTTTCTTCATTCTCTCAATCACAATCTTACCAAATACCTTTCCATTTATACTTAGCAAACTTATAACTCAAATAAAACCCTCTATGCATTCACTTATTCTGTATGCTCCTTGCATTCACTTCCCTTGTAGATGTGATAATCACATTTTTAGTCTGGTCACTTGAACCACATCTTTCATCCAATATTTTTTATAGAGAACTAAAGAGTTTCTTGCATTGCATAAAAATCAAGCTAGGATTATCACAGGGTTCCTTAAAGGGCACTATCATCTTAGAAAACGTCTTCATTTAATTGGAATTGCTGATAGTCCCAATTGTAGAACATGTAAGGAAGAAGATGTAACTCCTCTTCACATTTTGCATGAATATGTCACCCTTTCAGGGTTAAGGTATGCTCTTCTAAGATTTCATTTTCTTGCATTGGAAGATGTTTTTACAATCCCATTGAATATCCCATTTTATAATCCCCAGTCTTTCATGATTAAGATAGGGCTTCTCATAGGATGATTCTGTTAGAGGGGCACAATAGATCACTGGTAGTCGCAGTGCAAGGGCTGATTAAAGTCCTTCTTTCCTACAATCAATTAAATCAATTCATCCAACATAGTTTACACAGGTACCGCCTTCACTTGACAATAGACTTCCCATCATACTTCAGCATCTCAGCTACGATCCACTCCATGCCATATTTCATTCTGTCAGTCCATTCCTAATCTCTTCATTAATTTGCTCATCATTCTCACATTCATTCCTTACATTCATCCTGAACTCTTGACTTCCACCCTCATCCCTTTTTCCAATAGATTTGTGAAGCTCATGGAAATACTCTCTGCACTATAGTGGAGAGAGTATTTCACAATGTAGGGTAGTATAGTATTTCATTATAGAGCACAATACTCTCTCAACTACTATAGATTTATCCCACAACATTCTATCATTTTATTTTTCACACCAGCTACACCCATAGTTAGTTCCCTTAAAAATGGCCAGATACTGTCTTCCAGCTATGTATTTATAGTGCATTATTTTTTGGTTTTAGTCGTGTCAATTCTTATTTTTGTGATTTAATTCACTTACTACCGGATTACTGAAGATCTCGGGATTAAACCGGTATCACCCTCAGTGTAATCAGATTAATATTTTCCTCAAAACTTTGATATTTTTACTGAATCTTCTTCATTGCTTCACTAAGGTGATTCTAACGGTCATTGCCATAGCAACAACAGACATTTTTTCAAGGTCACTGACTTAAACTTAATTTCCTCTTCTGCTCCTTTTCTTTGTATACCGATTCTCACTTTTTACATTTATTTTTATTTGTTTTATTTTACATTTATTTACATTTATTTTACATTTATTTGTTTTATTTTACATTTATAATATATTTATTGAGATTAAACAAATTTTACATTTATTTTTATTTGTTTTATTTTACATTTATTTGTTTTATTTTACATTTATAATATATTTATTGAGATTAAACAAAGAGTGTTTCTAATAACAACATTTCTAAATAAAAAACTATTCTTCAGACTTAATAAAAATAATTATTTAATAAAAGCAAACAATAAGCCAAATAAGTAAGATAAATCGTTGAATAAGCGATTTATCTTACTTATTTGGCTTATTGTTTGCTTTTATTTAATATCTAAAATAAGAAGTTTTCCTGTATAAATAATTATTTATTTTTCTTCAAAGAGATTATTGATATCTGGACTGTCCAATCTGGAATCTGAAATTTTTCAATTTCAATTTTTTTTTCTTTGAGCTTTGTAAATCATAAATAAAAATTTCACCATGTTGGTGATCAACCAAATGATGGTATTGTTTGAAGGTGGGACTGCCTCTTGTAAATCCCTGACAATCCTGGGTACTACTTTGTCAGGTTCCTAACTTCTGGCCATTATGACAAAATTAAACTACCAACAGCCCAGAAAGATCACTGGAGCATATAGTCCATTTATGCATATTGCATTATGTTAATACACTAGAGTAGCCTGATTTAAGAATTCAAAATTACAGAACTATCTTATAAAATTGATATTAAAACTATCCTATTATCTGCAATAGAAAATAGTGTTTAATTATATGAAGGTACAAAGATAAAATGAAATATTAAACAAGAATTATATATAAAGTGCAATCCAATACTAATATACTATGCCAAATCTAATTTCATATACTGTATTAAAGCAAAAACTGAATATGTATTCGTTATTTTAAACAAAAAATTTAGGTTGGGTTGAAACTCTAAGAAAGATTGTTCATGAGTATAGCAACAGAAACAGTTTAGTATAAAATGAAGATCAATAAATCAAAATTTCTTTAGATAATAGATATAAGCTCAGTTTTTTAGTTATACAGTAAGACCTCGCTTAATGCTGCTCCGTTTAACGCTGTTTCGATATAACATGGTTTTTTCCAAACTCTATATTTTTTATTGGTTTACATCAGTGTGGTTTTTCAAACCGTTATACTCACATAAATCTGAAATCTTGCAAATTTGTTGCTTTGATATTCTTATGTCGTCTGATTGTCGTTGGATAAATGACATTTAAGATCATCTTTCCAACGATGATATTAAAGGCCATTTATCCAATCACGATGGAATAACAAGAAACAAAGATGAGGAAATTAGCATATCTGAAGATGAGGAGCAAAAGGAACTTGCAACGGATTTTCTTAAAACAAGTTTAGCCACTATTATGGAAATTATGGATCAGTTTATACAAAATGATCCAAATTTTGATATAAGTTCAAAGGCAAGACGAAATGTCATGGATTCCATGTCTTGCTATCGACAATGCTTGCTGAACGAAAGAAGAAAAGGCAAACAACGTGAGATGACTTCTTAATGAAAAAACAAAAACTATTAAATGAGGAAGAACTTTTCTTTTCACAAACATAAATTATTTACTCAAACATTTTTGATTTAATTTTCAAATGAACCTCACTTATTTTACAGTCAGAAAGTTAGTATTTTTACAGACTAGAAAGTGGCGTCATATATTGACAAAAAATATATAGAAACCATCGTTGATATAAACATATTTAAAACAAGTAAAAAAATATAAATAACTGTATTTATATAAAACAATGTAAGAGAAAAACAATAATAATAAAATAAATAAATAAAAATAAAAAAACTGTTAAAGCTAGGAATTGAACCAGGGATCACGCAATTATAAAAGCAAATCTTCAACCACTATGCTACTGAGACATTCGAAAATTAATTAAATTTTAGAATATATGAAATCAATACGAAACTTCTTGTGCGTTTTCTCGACAATGCTTGAGTTGTGCACTTTATTGCTCACACATTATATTGTCCTAGGGGACTACTACAAGTATGCAAAATTTCAAAAAAAATCGGTGACCCGAATGTATGAACCTCCCCTTGTAAGATCAATATTTCCCAACCAATCTTCCACTCAATATTTTTCCATACCATTCTGTTATTCAAATCTCCTGCCAACAATCATTCATTGTTCCTTAAATTTTGGTGTGAATTGAATGATGTGATAAATGAAAGTTATCTTTTTTATTTTCACTTGTAACATCTATAGGAGCATACTCCTATCAAAACTATAAATTTATATTAAACTGTAGTTTTAATTTTTAAATCAGGAAGCAGGAAAATTTTTAATATCTGAAATTCAGAAACTCTACTTAGAAGCATTTTACCAAATATTTTTGCCTTACTTTATAATACTGCATGCATTACAATTTTAAAAAGCTGCATTTTAAATATTAAATTGCAATGTTTAAAGTTGGAATGCAGCATCCAATTGTTTCAAGTTAATGGTTTCTTGTAAAGAATTGTTTTCTGCAATATAGCTTTCTAAGTATTTTAATATATAAGATTTATATTATGATCATATCTCAAAAAAAATTTAAAGTTCAGATTTGCCCAAAATTCATTTATTTATTTACTCATTTTTGAAAAATAAGTAAATAAAGTTTGCCAGTTGCAATTATATGTAAAATGATATAACCCCAGGATGTCTGTATTTTAATGTAGTAAATTTTTATTATTTTTTTAAATATAAGTTTAATAAATGAAACTTTTTTCAGGAAACATATGTTTGGGAATATTATCAAAAAAGATGCTGGGACTTCTTTCCAGTAGGAGATTGTTTCCGAAAACAATATGAAGGTGAATTAGAAGGAACTGGTTAAAATTACGAATTTTGTGCCACATCTTTAAAATGTTCATCATTTATACTTCAACTGCTGTACCATCAGTTGTCATCAAGTTCACTGCATTGTGGTGCATATAACAATTTATTAAGTTAAAACCATTACATCTTACAATCATTTCATTAAATTTCAAATCATTGGCCCAATTATAGAATACTCATGATACATTTTATTTGCTCTGTGTGCAATATTTATACTATTTTTAATAAAAAAACTTTTTAATTGGAAATTATGATAAAATATTATTAAAGGAACTGCAAATATTTTATGCAATGCTGTCTTCTAAAGCCTTTATCCACAACATCAAATCATGCATCTTGCATAATATGGTGCTATGTTGTCTGTTGTAAGTGATCTAGAAGACAAAAGGACTGTTACTGTTTGTTATACTTGTAGACCTCAGTTTCTTATATGTGATCATTTTGAATGCAAATGTACAGATTTATTCAATAAAATTACAAGTGATCCTTGAATGCTTTTTCTTTCATTCATGCAATATAGTAATTGTTATCTAAAAATTGTAATCTAGTCTCTCTCTAGTATCATTATTTCTCCATATTATTAGACTATGAAAAATATTTGTATATACTAATTTTATAAAAGCCAAACAATTGGGAATCATCAATCATTGAAAAGTAATGTCTTAAATATTTTATAAATTTATAAGTTAGAAATTTTAATTTTTTTTTGGTCAAATAAAAATAAAATTTGATAATGATAATGTACTAATCTAATCATGATTAGTGAATCAGAAGATTCCACCAAATACATGTATATTCTACAGTTTTACTACCTATTCCCTTTATACTATATTGCTGTACTGCTGTAATGTATTGATTCCATTATTTCTCTCAATTAGTGAGGGCGACCTGCTTTGCCAAAATTGACTTTGCACAGGCATATCAACAGCTACTAGTTGATGATAAAATGGCCCGAGCGCAGACTATCATCACTCACCGAGACGCATTCCTGGTAAAACGGTTACAATTTGGCATTAGTGCCGCATCAGGAATTTTTCTATCGTTTATTGAGAACTTATTGGCTGGCTTGGAGGGAATGATTCCCTATTTTGATGATATATTAGTTGGAGCTGCAATGGAGAAGAAGCTAGCAGTTCATGTATGGGATGGTCGCATTCATTTGCAATGGGTAGGATTGCGTATTAAGACATAAAAATGCCAATGGGGAGTGTTGAGTGTAACATTCTTAGGTTTCCGCATGGATGCGGAAGACATTCACCCCTCGAGTTGAAAACGATCTGGCATACCCCAACTGCACGGAATAAACATGAATTACAAGCCTTCTTGGGTCTCAAACTTTTAGCCTTATTTTTGATGAAACAATGATATCATTGCCAAACCATTACACCGGCTTTTAGATAAATCAGCCAAATGGAAGTGGTTACCTCATTGTTTCATCAAAAATAAGGCTATCATTGCCAAACCATTACACCGGCTTTTAGATAAATCAGCCAAATGGAAGTGGTTACCAATACATGAACGTGCTTTTAAACAAGTCAAAAAACTGCCCACATCTGATTCCATGTTAGCTCATTACAATCCTAATAAAGTGCTCATGTTAACTTGTGACACTTCATCATATGGAATCAGCATTGTTTTAAGTCATTGTTTACTCACTGAAAGTGAAGTGCCAATCGCATATTACTCTTGTACCTTGTCTGCCACCGAATGGGAATTATGCTCAAATCAACAGGGAAGCTCTGGCCATTATTGCAGGATTCAAGTTCCACGATTTCATTTATGGTTGGACTGTCAAAATTCAAACTGATCATAAGCCTCTGTTAGGATTATTGGCCTCTGACTGGCCTACACCATCCATCATATCACCAAGAATGTTGCAATTTTTTATCAGAATTTGACTATTGCTTAATATATAAGCCAGGAAACTTGATCCGTAATGCAGATGCTCTCAGCCGCTTACCTGTGCCATTGCAAGAGAGTGAGGAGAAGATCGAAACACATGATATATTCTTATTAGATATTATGGATAAACCGCCAACATTGTCCAGAATGATAGCTCAGCTATCAGCCAGAGACCCATATTGTCGTGGGTCTTGAATTGGGTGCTTAAAGGATGGCCATCACAGAAATAGGAGGAGGACTTCAGTCGTTTTGTGCGAAGGCACACTGAACTATCAGTACATCGAGGATGTCTGTTATGGGGCAATATAGTAGTCATTCTGTCAGCCTGCAGAAAAGTGTTGTTAGACACTTCACAGTAGCTCATCCAGGTATCGTTCACATGAAAGCCTTGGTAAGGAGTTATTTGTGGTGGTCTGGATTAGATGCAAACATCGAATGTGTGGTTAAGTTGTGCCGAGATTGCCAACTTACTCAGCACAGCCCATCTAGATCAGTATCCATGTCGACACCAGAAGAACAACTGTAGAAACGGCTACACATCTATTTCACAGGACCATTTAAGGGCCAAATCTTTGAAAATGCATTGACAATAATAAAAAAGTGGTTAGAGGTGGCAGTAGTCGATACGTCATCATCAGCAATTAAAGAATTAAGGCGTCTCTTCATTATACATGGGCTACTAATGACAAT
Source organism: Olivierus martensii (assembly GCA_000484575.1). Lineage (NCBI taxonomy): Eukaryota > Metazoa > Arthropoda > Arachnida > Scorpiones > Buthidae > Olivierus > Olivierus martensii. The sequence goes on from AYEL01042012.1 coordinate 49,512, forward strand.
AGTGTCAGATAACGCAACAGCTTTACATCGGCTGACTTCAAATCCTTCCTGTATAGAAACGGAATCTGGGCCATGATGATTGTACCAGTGGCGGAATTTAAAATTTTTGGCCTCCCTACAAATTATTATTCGGGCACCTACCATAAAAAAATTTATCTAGATATTTTTATTATAAAATAACAAAAAAGAACAAAATTGCATCATTTTAAAACAGAACACAATTGAAATATCAAAAGAAAATATATTTAAAATTCTTTTTCCTGGATTTTAAATTTGCAAAATCTCTAATCACATTTTTATTTCCATATTTTTGGCTGCTGCTTTTACTGCCACACTGCTCTGATTCAATGAATGTTTCACTCTTTTCATGATGCATTTAATTTTTATTGTACTATATTGTTAATCTAAAAAAAGGGTAAAGAAAGTACAGACAAAAAGGATTTGGACCCCTTATAATTCCGGGCTCCCCGCATTGCAGAGTCCTGCGCATTGTACTTCTGCAACTGGATTGCACCCTTTTATCCAGCATCGAATGGTTAGAGAGAGTGAATGGTACAGTTTACTAAGCAGTCATTAAAGAAGTAGATTGGCAGGGACCTTAACCTATGGCTGGCTCAATTTCTGTTATTGCAAACGTAATGTGAACAAGCTGGGAAGTGTGAGCTCAGCTGATCTATTACCAGGTCAGAGACCAGGCACGTGTCTTGACAAGTGACAACTTACACCCAGACCGTTTGAGCTCCAGTTCCAGCTTTCACAGAGAAGAGAACGATTGCAAAAGAAGTTTCAAAACAAATGAAGATGTCTATATCCCATCCTATGCCGCTGGGAATCAGTGGGTGCCAGCAAAAGTTACAGCCATGGAAGGAGCCGTTATGCATGCTCCGAACACAGGATGGTAAATATCTGCAGAGACTTGTGGATCAAATTCGCCTGGCTTTACATCAGAATGCTGAACATCAACCAATATCACCGCATGATGAAGATGAAATGCCAGTAACCGATATGGACAGTGCAGGGGAGGATATAACAATGGAAACAGAAGCAGCTAAGAAAGACTATGAAACTCCTGAACCAGATGAAGAGTCGCAACGTTGGATCAGAAAACCACCTAATTATTGGAAAGACTATGCTTTCCCTTAAGGGGAAGGAGTGTTGTGTATGCAGTTGCTGGGGGGAGTTGGTCAGCAACCTGGGTTGGTGCAGATGGTCCATACTCTGGCATTCCTTCTCGGACAGCTGGGGATGTGGTTGCTTGCATCTGTACATGATTAAACAAATAAATTGTTGTTAACTGTTACTGAGTGTTCCTTTGTCAGGCTGTGGCCTACAGATTTAACATAAATGCAGATCATCTTCAATATAGATTTTTATGCTTGTGCTTTGTCTTCTCTTATAAGTACATTCCACTCTATTTAGAATTATGCAGTGCTCTATTTCTTCATAGGAATTATTAGAAAGAAATACATCTTCCAAACATTTGAAAGCTCCTATTAAAACTTCCTTACGGACAGCCATGTTATCTAATGGAATGGTCAAAAAATATATACGATAACGAGGCTAAAGGCTGTATTCCACTTGTCTACTTTCGGCGGTAGCGGCAAGCGACAGCGGCCGTTGCTATGGAAACAATCCCACAATCCACCGCTTTAGCGACGAACCGCTAGATTTCAACATGTTGAAAATTTGACGCTATCGCTTAACTTTGCCGCTTTCAATATCCAATGAAAAGATAGTATTTGTATGACGATGGCTATGGTTATGTACAGTACGTATCGATGACACACGGTTGTTACCTGACAAATATAGACGACGTAGAAAGAAAAAAAATGATTATAGAAGTAAGAAAAGGAAATATTTATACAATACTGTATGCAGGGAATATAGATACGATTTGATATTACCAATAAATTTGAATTAAATGCAATGCTTCATTGCATATTTCAGTAAATAGTTGAATATTACAAACATTATAAGTTATTATCGATTCTTATAAAGTGCAATAGTTGGTAAAAAAGTAACTTGCATTTCGCGAACAAGAATTGAATTTATAATTTTATTCATCAAATTAGTAAGAAAATAATATCGATACTTAATAACGGCATAGAATTTGATCTTTTTGTCGATTCTAATAGTAACGATGCTACACGAAACAAGCATTTTCCGCCATTTTATTTGTTTACATGTGAAAAATGTAACAACTCTTTGGATTGGTCTATGAGTGCGATTACGTTATTCGTCAATTTTTCACTACCGCTGCGATGCTTTTTAGAGTGGAATTGGTTTGCCGTTAGCGTCGACGTCTACCGTTGGCCGCTACCGCTGAAAGTAGACAAGTGGAATACAGCCTTAACTCAACGTGAGAAAAGTTTGGTTCCAACATGCCGCCATATTGGCTTGTCCTACTTCACTACGGAGGGTTACAGAGGAGTTGTCTTAATGTTTAAACACACTAATAAACATTATTTATGAATTTAAAATAATTTCTCGAATTGTTTATTTTAATTAAATGGAAGGTCGAAAGAAAAATACTGTAATCACGTAATTTAAAGGGTCAAGCGAATTTCTTACGATTGGTTACTTAGTAGGGAAGGGAATGAAATGACAAAAATTTTGATTTTTTTTAAGTGATCTGACCCTAAAATGTAATGACAGCACAAAGGCTGTAGCCGGATAAGCATTGGAAAGTGGCCTTTACATCGATTTGGCTGATTTTTTTTAAGAGGTTGCTTTCTGGGTAACAGTTTACTTTTGACAAATATTAACGTCGAAATACCGATGGTTCTTCAGAAAAAAAATAATTTTGAATTTTGAAAAATAATTTTTTTCTCGGGAACCGTTGTTGCAAATACATGAAATTAGGTATGGTATAGTTGTAGAGGTACATAAGGTACTCTATAGCTATACCTCTATTATTGGTAATTTTTTCGCGATTCTCACTCTACAGGAAATGTGGAAAATAACGAAAAAAAAGTTTAAAAAATAAAAAAAAAAATATCTTGTCTTCGGAGGGCAATCACCATTTTTTCGTCAAAGTTTAAAAATAATAAAAAATATATCTTGTCTTCGGAGGGTACTTACCATTTTTTCGTCAAATATTCCTCATATCCTCCCCTATAATATATATTAATTTCAAAGTTTTCCGATTGGTATAACATATTCATATTTGTAGTATTTTACATTCACAGCAAATTTTTCTCGAAAATTGAAAACGCCGGTTCTTGGCATCCAGCCAACGCTGATAGATTAGAATTTCTTTCTGGAGTCACGTGGTTTAGATGTTCTACGAAAAGGATTCGGGATTTTTAATTCGAGCAGCTGGCAAAAATAGAAATTAATAAAGAGATTAAGCACATGATTATTTGAACAACCTGTTTACGCATGACAAATGAGACATTTAAAATTGTTTTCTTTCCCAAAGCAACAGCGTTCTTTTTGTATAGAAAAGCAGACGACGAGAAAAATCATAAGACCTGCCGAAACCCTGATAAAATTATTCAGAAATGAATAAATACCAGTTAATATCGAAGACGATACATGATTAAATTAAATGTCGTTTATGATTTATGTATTTTATGATTTCTTTTTTGACATTTCCGTAGATTTTGTGATTTAATAAAACTGATAGTTTTTAATAATAAAAACTATATACTAACTTTTGTACCTTGCGGTATATAATATAGAACACAGATAAGGATTATTTGAAAAAAAAGATAAATCAAGTACAAAACATTTATTTTTTATTTTTGATCCTTTTCGTTGTTTGAATAAAGATGTGGACATAATACTTAACTATATTAATTTAAACACAGATAAGGATTATTTGAAAAAAAAAGATAAATCAAGTACAAAACATTTATTTTTTATTTTTTGATCCTTTTCGTTGTTTGAATAAAGATGTGGACATAATACTTAACTATATTAATTTTTCAGTATTTCCCACATTTTCTTTGCAGTGAGAATAACAAAAAAATTACCAGTTATAAATTTTTAGCATTCTTAACAGAAATTATTTAGTTATTTTTGTTTTTGAAATGTGTTATTTTAAACAGTTTATAATAAAAAGTAATTATCATCATAAATAAAGAATGACTATGCTATAAAATTAGTATAAATCTTTCCCTTGTGTCTAACTTTTTATCGATTTGAACATATTTTCCCATAACACTTTTTTTGGCCCGCCAAATATTGCCGACTATACATAAATGGAACGATTTGGTCCACACTTCTCGTCTTATCGTCTATCTACGTGAAGATGATGGCCGAAACCTTATATTTGGAAAAGTTTGGATACTTTATTAAATGTTTATAAATGATTACATTAAGGAATATATTAATTTTGTTATAAATATCTGATATTCATTTGGGTACAATTGCACACATTGCAAAACCCAGCAAAAATGATATCGATCCATAGGAGGGTCGAGACACGAAAGATATCCTTAATGAACTAGGGGTCAAAGGTTAAACAGATATAGAGGCTAAAAGTTTTACTGGCGGCATAGGTAGTAAAGTATGGGAACGGAACACGTCGCGCTGCACACCATAGCGAAGCGAAACACTGTCAAACCGCATGCACTGTGAAACTTTTAGCTTCTATATTTCGTTAACCTTTGACTTTTGATCCCTAGTTTACTAGAGATATTATGCGTGTCTCGACTCCTCTATCAATCGGTACCATTTTTGCTGCGTTTCGCAATGTATCCAATTCTAGGTAAAAGTCGGGTTTACGTGTGGGCGAGAATCTGGCAACGCGAAGTGCGGCGTCGCGTCCAGTCGCGCCGCGGTCAGATTGTTTTAGATCACGTAGTTCTGTCGGTGGGCGGCGAATCTTCAATTCTCTAATGCAGCGTTTCTCAAACTATGGGTCGCAACCCCAAACTCCACAATCCGGCTGACCCCTCCGCAGGGGTGGGCAGCCTGTGGAAGGGCTTATTTCGCCCCGCCACTTAGTATTCTCCCTGAATGGAAATTTAAAGGCTGGTTTATAGTCCAACTGCAGCGTGCCGTTTCAAGGTCGCTAGCAGTCGTTGGATGTTCGACGTTAGCGTCGTGGTTCATAGTCAAAATTCTATCAACATCAAACTTAACGTTTGACAGTGGCGCCACGCTACGCTAAGATTAAAACTTTCTCTACTTGGAAGTTCTCTCGCTAGACCAGAATGCCTTGCGAGTTCAAGATAGAGGATCAGCCGTAATTCTTGTACGAGATTATGATAAAACTTCATTTTTTCTTCTATCAAATATTGAACGAACATATTATTTTTTTTCTTCAATTTTCTTATTAATAATATAAGCAATATATTTCGTTTTGAAACAGTATCCATCTTCGTAAAGAATTATGGAGCATGCGTAAAACTGTGAATGATGGGAACGTTATTTCTAGCGTTGTAAAGTTGTATGGTTATAGTCTGGCGCCAAACGCTGAAATTAAACGAAATTTCGCGAACGCAGCTATCCCTGGAGTCGGACTATAAACCAGCCTTAACTGAATGGAGTGTGGCATCATCTGTTGACGACAAAAAAAAATCTTAACAAAAACAAGATGGCTACTAGAAATCAAAGTTGTTTCTGAGAAACAGATTACTACGTAATATTATTATTCAATATAGTTCTATATGAATAATAATAAAATATCCTTTATTATTTAAATGACTTTGGAAATATTAAAAATAATCCATCCTTTATTATTGAAATGATTTTGGAAATATTAAAACTGGTCAATGTCTTGAAAAATTAAAACTTACATTCAAGAAAAAATACACTAAATCAACTAACAGAGGCGCTGTGGTACTGAAATTTCCTTGTTTTAGCTATGGGTGCGTTCACGGCCGTATTCACCAAACAGGATTAGATCGAGTCTAATCCTCGATCACAGAATCTGAGATCGAGTTGGAAGCTGGATCGAGATTCTGTTGGTATTCACCGAATGCGAATTAAGCTGGGTTCACACTACGACCGATTCCACCGACTCCGAGCTAGTCAGTTCACCACACAGATAAGGACTAGCGATGTGCCGCAAAGCGATAGCTGCCACTGCGATCGCAGTTTTACTAGCTATTTTTAGCAGGGAAGTGTAAGAAAAATCGTTTTATCTTACTTTTTTGGCTTATTGTTTGCTTTTATTTAATATCTAAAGTTCTTATAAAGCTTTTATGCTCTTTCATTTTAATAATTTAAATGATAGAACTGCTGAAAAACTGTCACCAGCATTGATGTATGTACTAAAAAGAAAATGAAACAAATAACCATATGAATGTGAACAGTAGCACAGTGTATGAATATCCTGCACTTAAAATGTATATTATTATAATTATTAGTTTTAATTATATTTTTTAGTCAATATAATCTTTGTATAATCATAGTGTTGTATCTGTTGCAACAAATTTAACATAATTATTTATAGTTTTTTTAAAATGTTCCATTTGATTTCATTATGTATCTGATGAGGGCAAAAGCCAAAAATATTAGCACTGTATTACTTTGAATTTAAGCTGCACTTTTTATTCATATTTTTAAGATGTAAAATTTGGGTGTGGTTTAAATTCAAAGTGAATATTTTAACATCTTATTTCTCCTGATCTTCCACTCCCCAACGATTGGGTTTTTGCTTTATGCTCTAAGAATGCGCATAGTATTACGACCGTTGATAACAATTTATTTGGTGGTTCCTGTTCTTACTTTTCTGATTTAATCCAGTTGCTGTTTGATAATAGCTGTATAGAATTGCTTCGTATCTGACCACATTTTAATTATAAAAAAATCACGAATTACTATAATGCAATTTATAACTGCTGATGGTAACAAATTGCCATCTTTTATTATTTTAAACAAAAAAACTGTACCAAGGAAAATTTTCCTAAGGGTGTTATAATTCGAGCATAAAAGAATGCATGAATGATAACAGAATTGATGAAAGATTGATTAGAACATGTTTGGGAGAAGAGACTGGCATATTTAAAAAAAAAAACAAAAATGATAGTATATCTGAAGAAGATTTTTTATGTATATTAGTACCTAATTAAGTAAATAAAAATGTTTCTTATTTTTCAATATCTATTATAAAATCATTTTTATTTTTTTCAATTTTCCAATT
>AYEL01042013.1:0-13409 GCA_000484575.1 Olivierus martensii
AAAAATTTAATAATATTCCGTACAAATAAAAACAATAAAAGCATTCAAACATAAATAGGCGAGCTGCAAGCGTGAGTTGAGTTTAGTTGAACTGCAAGATTTGGACAGTAAAAGTTAATAGTGAGCGATAAATTGTGAAAGCAAAAGTGGAATAAGAAGAACTGTGAGTTATTCTGAATTAGACATAAATTAGTGTTGTATGAGATAATTATCAGATTTTGTATTGAATTTAGTTATAGTGAAACAAGATTATTTTGTTTTGTGTGAATAAATTTGATTGTACGAAATATAACTGTATTCACTCTTTATTAATCTCTACGAACTCGTAAACCCACAAAACGTGAATATATAATATTCTTTTAATTTATAAATGGCATAATGCAAAACAATCAAAATAAAACCCAAAAAAAATTTTTTGTTTTCATTTAAAAATCGTGTAAAAGCAAAACAGTGTAAATTGAGTGCCATGCAAATCGAGGGCTAGGTGTATATATAACGTACTTATTTTTTTAAATTGTAGCCATTAATAATCAGAAAGGATGGCTTAATTTAAGCTTACTTGTATAATGCTATATATGAATATTTATAAGCTAAAAAAAGATGTCTAAATTTTGGTTTTGATTGATGGAAGCTTATTTTATTCAAAACAGATGGTTTTAAACATCCTGAAAAATGTATAAAATATTAATCTACAGCCCTGCTTAGTCATTTTCATTTACTATGCAGAGCTATAGATTATCATGTAAAAATAAGTGATTTTTCCATTTGACATGTAGTAGAATCCAGATATGAAGTACAGTAAAACCTCGATTTTACGGACTATAGGGGGCAAGACTAGTCCTTAAAATCGAAGTAAAATTTTTTATAAACATATAATTAGCATTTTCAACCGTAAATCGAAGTAAAATTTTTTTATAAACATTAATTAGCATTTTCAACATAAAATAAAATTTTTTTATAAACATTAATTAGCATTTTCAACATACCTGTCATTTTTTATAAACATTAATTAGCATTTTCAACATACCTGTACTAATTAATGTGACTTATGCCTGCTGTACTAATTAATGTGACTTATGCCTAAAAACTGTATTATTTTACATGAGTATTTAAAAATTAAATTAAATTATTGTACATGTATATTAATTTAGGTAAGTTGTTAAAATAAAAATGAGTGCTTTATTTTACACACACCAGTGCAGATAAGAAATGCTGGATGTAGCTATACTACAGACAGTTTATGCAAATATTGTATTAATATTATTTATTTTATTTTTTGTACTATGGACAGTTTATGCAAATATTGTATTAATATTATTTATTTTATTTTTTGGGATCGTGTCCGTAAAATCGAGGTTTTACTGTAATGTAAAAGTGTGTGTGTTTTCTGTTCGTAAAATCCAAAGTCCGTAAAATCGAGGTTTTACTGTATTTTGAAAGTTTTATAAGAATTTCATCCGACATAATTTCTTATACAAAACAGAACATGGTAAGTCTGGTATCCTTGAAATCTAGCACAGGTTAGATTTAAAAAAAAAAAAAACAATTTTTTTTTGAAAGTTCTGTTCATATTCTAAAATCTTAAGCAAAATCACTAAGTAGAATAAAATAAAAAATGCTTTATATTACTAGAAGGTTTTTTTGTTGTTTTGGAAGGTGTTTCTATATGAAATTAATTACTATCTGTATCATAATATTGAAAAACATAATTATTATGATTCTCACAGATGAATGAAATGTACATATTATACACTATAATTGTAGAAATCATTCTATGTAATATGCTCTAGAAGGTACTTAGTAATTGATGTTTGGATATATCTTAATATACTGTTTGCAATGTTTTCTGTACTTGTATTGATAATCAAATAATGTCGATTCATATATACGGCAAATATTAATTTAACTCTTTATAAGTATTCCCATATGACATAGAGGATTGCCAGTTTAAAGAGGCAACCAATCTCATATAACAAAAAGGTATTGTTTAAAACATAGCTAATGAGTTTCTCATGCATATGTACAATTAGACTATCTAACCTTGTTACATCAATACTATACTATAGTCTTATTATCTGGAAGCAAAATTGGTTTTTAATAAGATTTTTATAATATAATAAATTTCTTTATTGTGAAATTTATGATATCACAAAATTTTGTTTAATCTAATTTTTAGGAGTTTAATTCCAATTAATGAAATATTATTATCTTGTATAATCAACTCTGTAATACTTATAAACTTTAGGCTAAAAACAGGAAAACGCTTTAATTTTATGAAAGAAATAAAGGCTTATAAGATCATGTCTGTTGTCTGATGTGTGTGTCTCTCCCTCTAATAACTTTTGAACTAATTAGCAGATTTTCATGAAATTTGATTTGTGATATTCTTCCATTAACACACCTCAACACCATGTCCTTTAATTCTACATGAGAGTTTCATCATCATCACAATTTTAGTTTCTGCCATCTATTGGTAATAATATAAAGTGTTAGCAATGTAGAGTAACATATGCCTTACCCGATTTCTTAACACAGTGCCATCTATCGTCAATACCTAACATAACAATGTCATTTTGACATCGTTAACAATGGACAACGTCACAACAATGTGTGACATTACAATGATGGCATCATCGCAACAACACGACATCTATGCTGTATCTAGTATTAATGATAAATTAGTACTAAAATTTCACACAAAATAATGGGATTCCAAAATTAACATTTAGACCTAAAATTGCAAGCTTATTACTTTGGAAAGTAGGCTAGTTTAGTTCTTTCTGGAACCTCTTATTAACTAAATCCAGATTTCATATTTTTTCAATAATTAAAATTTATAAAAAGTATTGTAGTATGATTATCATCATGTATTTTCATCATAGAATATAACATCTGTTAATTTTTCCAAAAAGAGTTTGTGTGCCAACTACAAGGTTGAATGATTTTATGAAATGTGGAAAAAAATGATTGACAACTGCACACTCCAGTAAAACAATATGTTAATTACAACAGTGTTTTAATTCGATAACCTTCAAACCAAAATGCTGTTTATCTAGACTATCAATGATTTTTCATTTTCATTATTTGTCAAAATCTTTAGTTTATTTTGATAAAGTCTCAATACAGTATGTCTCCTATTTAAGTGAATTTAAAGTTCCGTGATTTCAGTGATTTACGGGTGTGTTTTTTGTATTGAATTTTCATAAAATACAAGATTTATTTTTTTGCAAGAATTTCATAAATTTTATTTAGAGAATTGTTCTTAAATTTTAATCGATACATTCCATTTATCAATGTGTGTATTCATATATGTAGGATTTATACAGAAATTTTTGTGACATCTTAACTGCTTAAGGAGGGGGGACCAACTGGATCTTTCAGCTTATTGCTAGGGCAAATTCAATATATATTGTGTATTTGAATGTGAACAACATTTTCTTCATAAGATTGGCATTCTGAATATAATATGTGCTAAAATAAAATCTGAGACAAATTTTTTCCCTATAATTTTAAATGTAGTAGTAGTAGTACATCTAAATTCTATAATTATTGTAACAATTTAATCAGTATAATTATTGATATTAAACTTCACATAATAAAGAAGAAAATTGGAATATGAAAAACTTAAGAAAAAAAATATATTGTTTGTAGCACAGATTTTCCAAGATAGAATCCATCATCTGTTGTATATTTTTTCCAAATTTATAAAATCATATCAAATAATATACACAAATCTATAATTTATTAGCCAGATTCAGTAGGATACATAATTATTTCAAGTGCTTGATCATATTTATCTTATTTCAAATTTTCATTTGAAAGTTTGAATCATATATTGTACTTATTTTGATTAATTTTATGATTTGTTATGTATCTTATCAAATATGGAAGCGAAAAATAATTTCAGAAGTTAATTCTTAAAAGAAAATCAATTAGAGAGAGAGAGATTTCTGATTATGACTACATAATCGATAATTTGGTTCGAAGATAAAGCGATACGAATGGAAGAAAAACAGTTAGTGTCGGATAAAAACATATGTGGTACAGATAAAGCTGGTACACTATAGCGAATTGGCACGGCTGGTGTTACTTGTCTCGACAGAATATTTTCACAGTTGTCAGTTGAAAGAGGAAGTTGTGCTACAACTTTGTAGTTACTGATGGATTACAGACTATCGGTACACTATAGCGAATTGGCACGGCTGGTGTTACTTGTCTTGACAGAATATTTTCACATTTGTCAGTTGAAAGAGGAAGTTGTGCTACAACTTTGTAGTTACTGATGGATTACAGACTATCTTCACTTCCAAACTGCCAAATTTATCCTGTTCAGGTTTGTGCCACACACTGCTAACTTACAATATTTGATTTTTCTTTCTTTATTATTCATTTGACAATACAGAACATATTTATTAATCACAACATATTGGCCATAAATAAAGTGTGATGTTAGGGATGCATCTTGTCGGGACTATGCTATAATGACCAGTTTAATGCCAATTCAGCAGACGCAGACACGCGCGTGCATTAATTATTTTCTCTGTGATATAAATATATAAATCATGAAATTTGGTTCTTAGTCATAATGTTAGGGATGCATCTTGTCGGGACTATGCTATAATGACCAGCTTAATGCCAATTCAGCAGACGCAGACACGCGCGCGCATTAATTATTTTCTCTGTGATATAAATATATAAATCATGAAATTTGGTTCTTAGTCACGCATCCACCATTCCTTAATGGAATATTTAACAAAAATTTTAAAAGTGATGATTTTTCACAAGCCAATCATTTAAAATTCTAGATTTACAAAGTTCTAGTGTATAATTATATACATGATTTATAAATTTATTAAAACATTAGCTACAAACAGTGGTAGGTGTGGATGTAGACTAGTGGACAGTGGTCAAAAATGTTTCTTTATTTGTATTATTCTGCCTAGGGCTGTACTGTTTTTATCTTGTTAGTGGTAAGCGGAACAGAAGTTTGTCATCTGCATTAAATATTTATATTATTAACTTTTCACCAGGTAGTGGGTTGAAGTGATTGATTTTTGCTATTAATCGATTGTATCAAATATTGATAAATCATTAATTTGAGAATTGAAACCTTAAAAGTAATAATTAATCCAATAATTTTTATTTGGTATTTATTGCATATTTTCTTTATAAGAAATATTTTTAATAATTAGTAAACATATTGCAGCCATGAGACCTCCCGTTCCAAGTCCTCCTCGCATATTTCCACCAGTTACTTTAGCTCCTGCACAGCCCGCAATACCTGCTCCTTACATAGCACCTAGCAACGGAATTGTGAATTACGGTCCTCCTCCGACAGCATATCCACAGTACACATTCCCACAGTTTGCTACCGCTCCTCCCCCTCCGTCTCCAGTCGTAAGTATTATTTTATAGAGTAGAAAGCGGGAAAAATCTAATTTAATACTTGACTTGTTTTATTCAGACTACGCCACCGGAAGTCTACCGAGGTGGAATTATGTATTATAGCATGCACACACAACAACACGCCACCCGTACTCCTCCTCAGAAAAGACCAACTGCAGCGATACCAATAGTTCCACCTCCCGAGAGAGAGGTAAATTTTAACCCTTAAATATATAATAGGTAATTTTCGGTTTATCTTATTTATTAATAATGCAAAACAACTTTTTAGCAAGTTTCGTTAGAAAAACTAGACAGTAACAGTCCAAATTCGGAAGAACTTAAAGAAATAGTCGAAAACCGTACAGAGATCGAAACTTTACCGGAAGACACATCACAGATAAGCAAGCCAACAGTAGAAGTGGAAAGTTAAATATTCACGTGTATATGTGTGTGTATGTGCGTGCGTGTATCTGAACTATATCGACATGCAAAACTTGATGTAGTGTAAATTTCGATTAATTGATTCGGTCTTGGCAAATAAATTATCCACTGCCTTTTGCTTTAAAACTTTCGCTAGCGAAAAGTCTTAAGTGGATTGTTTCGTTTTAATACAATTCGATTTCTAAACGCAGTCTTCCGCTGCAGATTTTTACGTTTCATCTATCCATAATTATGAATGTATAAATTAATTAAATCTCTGTAAAATATTCCCTACTAAAAATGTGTGGAAGTAAAAAATCGTGAATGAAATTGGGAAAAACTGTATTATACATAAAAAAACACTTTTTAAAAAATAAAAATCGGTGGGTTTTTCTCCCATTTGTTTATTGTTTGAAATGAAATTCGTTGTTGCTATGGTGGGAGTAGCGCCTGGTCGAGGAAAGTAACTGGCTTTCGTCTCCGAAAGTTCTTTATGTCGGAACGAAAGGGTTGCCAGTTTGTTTGTACGAGAATCTTGTAAATTTGAAAACTCGCCAGCCACCAGAGTAATTAAAAATATCCGCTATGTTAATCATTGTAATATTTGTTGTCAATTATCTTCAGCCACGAAATTATTACCTATTAATTTTAGAATTGCTGTTTTTAGAATTTTACACGGGGAAAAGTTTTTTAATATTGTGTACGAGAGTTTTTGCATTAGAGTTGTGGCATTTATTATCGACTTTTATACTTCGTGCGTGGTAAATTATATTACAGGAAAAAAGGGGAAAATATTTGATATAAACACGTGGTAATGTATACCCGTAGTACGAATGTCAGTGTGTTTATAAATGTTAATTTATTCTTTTTTTGCTATAATTTAATCATTGGAAGAATTTAGTGTCGAAGCTGTTTAGACCACCATGTGTACGTTTTAGTTTAACATATTTATTGACTGTTAAACCGCAGTTATTCCTGTTGTATGTAAGATTATTAAGACCATGTATGTATTAACGAATCTTTGTTGCCTAATGGTGCAGTTATAAAATGATGCTGTACACTTAACCTTTGATGATATTTACTTTCGTGGCAGAAATACAACCTTGGACATAAATAACATTTTATTTTAAAGAATCTCTATATGTATAAAAATACAAAAACAAGTTTTTTTCCATCTAGACTAGATACTAAAAGGTCCGCCGTGACTTAAAAATTTACAGGTTATTAACTGTACAAATGGAATATGTACAAATTATAGCTTTCCAGCAGCTATTTTGCAGGAACAGACCAGTCCGTCTACGAACGAGACATTCCGTTGATCATAATATTGGCTAAGGCGTTTCGTCGTCTTCTCCAGGTCCCCAAATCCTTGGCGTGATATCTCAGCTGTTTTAACCACTCTCTGGTATCCCAATTGCTTTCCGCCTGTTTTAACAGAAAACAAAGAAGCTACGGAAACTGTAATCTTTCTAAAACTCAATAAATGCAGAAAATGTAACTACCTTAAAGTTAAAAGATTCTTTCGTACAGTATTCTTGAACTTCGAAGTGATCGCCGTTGTGTAGGCCGTTGGCGATGACGCAGTTGCTCAAGTGAAGCGGTTCCTGCAGAACAGTTAGGTCAGTGGACCGGAAGGACAGTATTTGCTACATACAGACGAAAGGTACTTACTCTGATCGGAACGAATCTTCCGTTTTTCTCTTTCATCAGTAAGAGGGTGGCGTCCCTGATGCCGGTGTTCTTGGGGAAAAGAACGGCGTTTTCCGAAGCCAGTTCGGGCCGGTAGTTAGAATTGGGTTTGCCCAGGGTGGCCAGCAGGGCGTGAACCAACGTGTACTTGAGTTTTTTATTCTTCTTCATCCACGGATAATCGGAAACTCGAGCGCACAGCAATTTACCGGCCATGACAAACCGGACTTCTTCTCTGTTCCATCTCAATACTTCCAGCGCTAACTGCGGACGGAAAATAAAAGAACAACGTTTACGTAAATACCTCTGTCGTTAGAGGGTGAAGGTCCGAACTTCGACCCTCGAATCAATTAACGCATTCTACATCGATTTAGAGTTAACCTTCTTTCGATTTTATTTGTATACAATTCATACTTCGACAATATCGAGTGGATTCTTTCTCAAAGCGGATGATGCCAGCTATTTTTACAGAAGGCGGCGGGAAATGTCACGTGATTACAGATGATTGACGTAGACTCTGTTGATCACGTGATTTAGAATAGTTACTTAAAATGTCTACGAAACGGGAAGGGAAATTTTTTTAAATATTGTAATAGTTCGGACTTTCACCAGAATAACGCTACGTCCGCGTTTTACTTGCGGGAAAATAGTCCGGTTTACGGCGCGAAGGTCATGATTTAGAGTTAACCTTCTTTCGATTTTATTTGTCTACAATTCATACTTCGACAATATCGAGTGGATTCTTTCTCAAAGCGGATGATGCCAGCTATTTTTACAGAAGGCGGCGGGAAATGTCACGTGATTACAGATGATTGACGTACGCGTCGATTTTTGACGTAGACTCTGTTGATCACGTGATTTAGAATAGTTACTTAAAATGTCTACGAAACTTATGAAACGGGAAGGGAAATATTTTTAAATATTGTAATAGTTCGGACTTTCACCAAAATAACGCTACGTCCGCGTTTTACTTGCGGGAAAATAGTCCGGTTTACGGCGCGAAGGTCGAAGCGTGTAAAGTACTCCGCCACAGAAATTTTCCACCACCGACCGGGAAGACGGACTCGTCTACTTTCCCGTTGCCGGTCGAAATTTTAGCCGGGGAAAGAGGTAAAAGGGCGGGCCACTCACCTTTCTCAGTTTGAAGTTTCCTACGTCGACGCCGTGGTTGATCCTTCGATGGGCCGCCACCGAAATGTTGGAGAAACGTCGCCAGATCTTAGTGCAGCCGGTTCCTTTGGTTTGCTAGAAAATAAAAACAACAACACTTAATTAGCGTTACGGTCGCGGTCCCCCAGTTTGGCACGAGCTACCCGACCACTTACCGACATGACGCGGACCGGGAGTGACAGAATGGACGGGACGCCATTCGCCCTCTTATATACAAGAACGCTGGCCGGAAGGACGCCTACCGCGTCACTTAACCGGATCGGCCGAGGTCGTCGGCTGAGAATGACGTTTCTCCGGTAAATATAGGTCGGCCGGGGTCGCAAAAACAACCGTTTCTTAAATTATTAGTCGCCGCCATTTTTTTAAACTGCAGGCTGGACGGAGTGACCGGTGCCCAGCTAACCCTACTCGGAAATTAACGGAGGACACCCGTCTCGGCTCTAGCGGGTCCCCGAATAATTTTAAAAAACAGCATCCCCGAGCCCGACTCGACATGGAAAAAGTGGTGGGGACCCGGGATCGAACCTGGATCCTCGATGGTGGAAAACTACCGCTTTATCGGGAGGCCATCCGGCCCGCTTTGACCCCTAGCGGAAAAGTAAAAATAACCCTTTTTCTCCCCCATCCGGCCGCTTTATTACGCTGGCATCATCTTTCGGTGGATGGGTGACGCCACTTTCCATTTTATTAGAACGCTAAAGGGGCCGAAAAGCCCTTCCACCGGCGGAGGGACTCTCCAACCCGGGTTTTCCAGCAAAGCGGGTTTTCCAAAGCCGAAGCGTTTCCATCCAGTCAATTATCCGGCATTACTTTAACCGGGAAGTTGGGCCTCCCTCCCCTCACTGGAGGACTCGGGTTCTCTTCTTCCAAAAATTTCTTGGGAGTTCTAGATCCTTCGTCCCACCCACCCCTCCGCCCAGATGGACCATCGCTGACCATCCGTCATTTATCGCGCTTACCGAATGGGAAGTGACGTCATCTGTCGACAAAAATTTTGCGGGAAAAAGCCACTAGGAATAAAATCGGCCCGTTAACTACCGCTAAAACATGCCCACCCGACACATTTATCATCTGCCAGTAAAACGTTAACTGGCCGGGGAAGAGGATTTTTCCCGCCAAAATGTAGCCACCGGTCAAAAACCAACGGAGATGGACGATGGTCTAGGCCGCGGCCCGTCCGTCTGACGGTGGAGGGTCGTCCGCTAACGACACGGCTGGGATAAGCGTCGAACGACACCTACTTTCAGCGGTCGACGTCAGTTCTGACATTTCGGGGTCGACGACACCGTCGTCCTCCACCGAAAATAATGGCGCCGCGTTTAATTTTAACCGGTTGGGCCGCCCGCACGTAGTTTATAAGAAAAAAAAGTCATTTCGACCGCCCCGCCTTTGGCCGGATAAAAATAAAAAACCGGGTGTATTTTCCTGGCGATACGCGCCGATCGTTGCTTCTACCTCCGTTCTACTGGACAAAACAAAGTGGCCGTGGCGGGAAAAAGTATTCCTCCCTTCTTAGGCCAGTCCATTAACTCCCAGATGGTACGGGCGCGGGAGGGTTATTCGATAGGCCGCCCTCCACAGTCGTCGGTCGTCCCGGCCAAAACAAAGTGGCCGTGGCGGGAAAAAGTACTCCTCCCTTCTTAGGCCAGTCCATTAACTCCGAGATGGTACGGGCGCGGGAGGGTTATTCGATAGGCCGCCCTCCACAGTCGTCGGTCGTCCGGGGTTTTCCTCTATCTAGCTTTCGATAGCTTTCCACGGGAGTCGAGAAAGACCATCGACGCCGTGGTATCGCGATTAAGAAAGCGCGTGGTGGCAGTACGAAATATAGGAAAGTGATGGCGGCCCCTCTTCCTACACACGTTAAGGCCGCGCTTAGATGTCAGTTTAAGACGCGTCCATCTCGCCTTTATATCATTCCATTTCCTTCGGAACGGAAACTAGTTTCTATTCTTTCCGCCATAAAAGACGTAGCCAGTGTAAGTTTTGAGGCCTACGGTCCATTTCCTTCCGATCAAATATATGATGGAACGTCTCGACACGAGTGGCTGTCTACCGGATCTCCATGTTATGTAAGG
This sequence comes from Olivierus martensii, assembly GCA_000484575.1. NCBI lineage: Eukaryota > Metazoa > Arthropoda > Arachnida > Scorpiones > Buthidae > Olivierus > Olivierus martensii. Next base: position 10,743 of record AYEL01042013.1, read on the forward strand.
TCCCCAATTTTCCGGTTATTTTGTCTTATATTCGTTAGACGAATATTTAGTACAGACGCTAGCTAAAACGGCCACATTGGATCCACAGCTATAACACTTGCAAATGATCGAATCGACCGTGGCCATAGACCCTGTAAACACTAGACAGATCGGACAGACAAAAACTAGTAGCCAAAAACGAAGCCGCTGGCAGCCATATCGGTGCGTCGAATACGTTTTTCGCTATTTGTAGTGTTTTATTCGCGTTACGGGTATATATCGCTTAGCGTACGGATGTAAGGAGGAGCCAGGACCGGGTGAGAGAAGGTAGGAAATACCTTTCACCCGCAAATAGAACCTTTCAAAGGTGAGGAAATAATATCCTACCATATATTAATCCAGTAATGTATACAGAAACAAAATAAAGAAGAGAAACCGATTATAGTACAATAAATATCAAACAACAGCCTATCTTATTAAATTTAAAATAATGTTGTTTTATTGGCTATTATTTGGTATTAATAATGCAATTATGCCCCGGTTATACTCTTTGTCAAAAAATAAAATTTTATTCGCTCCATTTGTTTTTGTTATTTTTTTCGTAACATTTTTTAACCATTGACCCTGGATGGCTTTTACGTCTATTTTTCTCCTTCGAAACATTAAACTGTTAGGATATTGCGAAATTTGAGTATTTCGAGCGCTCGGTTAGAAATGATGCAAAACGCGTATTCGTAAAAAATTATTATTATAAAGCGGTTTAATTCGCACCCTTTTTCTTAACTATTAGCGAGACGCTAATAGTTAAGATTGGACCCGGGTTCGAATCTCCAGTCCCACCCCTTGAAAATGTTTATCACGGGGTCCGGGCCCGGCCCGTCCATCTCCGTCCTCCACCATCCGACCGACCCTCCGAGGGGGTGGGCGGCCTGTGAAAGGGCTTGTTTCGCCCCGTCACTTAGTATTTTCCCTGGTGGAAAGTGGCGTCATCTGTTAACAAAAAAAATGGTGACAGGCTAGATCGAAGTATATTACGTATGTTGTTGGCTGGCGGGAGAAATCGAATGATTTCCATGGAATGCGGTATTAAATAATCCTACCTCTTTCCGTTTAGCTATTGTTAACGCCCGACTGCCATTAAAAAAAAAAAAAATGGAAAATATCTGATTTAAATAAGCAAAATTTTAAGCTACAAACAAACGGAAAATTTTCCAAGCTAGATAACAACTAGTAAAAAAGCTAAATTTCTGCATAAACTAACCGCTCACCCGCCAATGTGAATGTCAATTTAATTAAAAGCGATACATCGGCTCCAATTTTGCTTGCCCAAAATATTTTCTAGCGTGCCCACCCGCCCTACATTAACTATCCCTGTACTAATACACTTCCAGCTATCCCAACTTCTATTAATTTGTTCATTTTATACACAGTATATATTACCGTGCCGAGAAATAAATACGAGATATTCATGAAAAAATCGAGAAAAATTAATGTCTAATAAAGCTAACTACTCCAAACTTTTTGGATTTTCGGATAATGAAAAATTTTAATCTATCCGAAAATAGGTTACACCAGTGGTTCCCAACGTGGGGCGATTCGAGAATGAGTCGTTAACAATGAATTTTTTGCATTTCTTACGGTTCTAGGGGCCTCGTATACAGTATATAAATATATATTGTGACATCATACATTTTAAAAATTAAATCAGAATGTATACGGCGGTTTTGAAACTTTATTCGCTGTTTTTTCGTATCACTTCATATTATTATTTTTTAAAACAATTTCTTACTGATTTCTTCCTCGGTAATTCGACTGTCCTTTCGTTTTTTTATTTTTCTCTTTCGTGGATGACATATTCTTTGGACCTCAGTAATTCGACTGTCCTTTCGTTTTTTTATTTTTCTCTTTCGTGGATGACATATTCTTTGGAAGCTCGTTTACACCGGGTTAATGGCCTAAACTATTTAAAATCAATGATGCGACTTACGACGAGCTTCCTTCCACACGAATAGAAGTTCACTTTTTGAATGATAAAAATTATATGTCAAAGGGAGCATCGGGATTTTAAAGATGCTTAGGTGGCAGGGCCGGCCATCTGGGGGGTGCGATGCACCCGGGCCCCACGATTGACAAGGCCCCAAAATGATCATGAACTAAATGCTCGTATTAAAATTTTATTTTTATTTTATGTAATTAATTTTTTCAAATGTATTTAATTTGAAAAAAATGTATATTTTAGCTTATTTTTCAATTAGATTATTATACATTATTTAAAATAACGTAATTATTACTATATACTCCATTTACCTCACCACTTTACAAATTAATTCTTGCAAATTTCATTAGATAGTGCAAGCATTTAGTTTTTGTTATTCTAATCAGGGAATTCCCAACTTCTGTGGTTTCTAAAATTAGGTTAATTTCAGTTTCTTTGAGTCAGTCCTGCCTCGAGTGTTATATGTTCCTTGTTTAATATATAGTATTATACAGGGTGCCCACGTTTCTGTGGACCAGGCATTTTTCTCGAAAACTATCGGTTATACGTGAAAACTATAAAACACGTGTCCTGTTACGTTTTCCTTCCAAATTAAAATCCGTCCTTAATATTTTTTTCTGCGCATCCTCTCGCGCAGCGCGTGCTTCAACTTTGTTTTCTCCAATGCAAGTGTATTATTTTTCTAACGGAAT
>AYEL01042016.1:0-25225 GCA_000484575.1 Olivierus martensii
GTCTCTTTCAGAGAGTGAGCAGAGACCAATTAAAATGCATTTTGATTATATTTATAAATTCAATCAAAATGTATTTTAATTTCTATAAATTATTTTTAATTCATCCATAGCATTAGTAAATTGCAATGTCTTGTGCTTTACATTTATTATTATAATTAACCAAAAGAAAAATATCTTACATTATACATATAAAATTTATTTATTTTTGACAGCATTCAATCAATACAAGAAAGTCTTTCAAAGAATGTCAATTTACTCCATGAACAAAATAGACTTTCCGAGGAGAAAAATACTATTTTGCTGCAAATTCTACAATCTATGCAAAAGGTAATATTTTTATATTTGAAGAAGTGACAGATTCATAACAGTTAAAATTATTAAGTGTGATTATACTCTAAAATTACTAACTTGTAAGATTATTTTACAATTGTAAACTGATAATTTTTATTTTATTTCAGTGATGTGGCTATTGATAGTACCATACAGAGCGATGCAAGAGAAAATTTTGGATAAATCTAACTTACCAATTTATACGAAAAACCAAGCTATAAAACGTCTTGTTAGTAACGGATTTAATGACTGCGGAGAAACTGAAGTCGAGCCATTAATCGAGCGAGGTATCAAGCAACTAGAACCAGGAAAATTCATTTTTAGACACGATCCTTGTATCAAGTCCATATGGGATGGCGGTTTTAATTCTTACGCTGCCATGAAAGAGATTGTTCTCAATATTCGATGCGATTTATTGCTTATTAAAGGAAAACAGTCTTCCATGACGTACGATAAAGACAACTCCGACGAATTTTTAAAAATATTTTCGGAAAAGTGTAATAAATTCGAATACGTAGAAATAGATGGAAATCATTTTATTCATCTGAGCTATCCCGAACGTATCGCTCCAGTTATAAACAAATTCATTGAAAATAATCGCTCTACCTGGAATAAAACAATGTCTCATCTCTAACTTTTCGAAAAAATTTGTAAAGTATGAATAATATTGGAATAAAACGTGCCTATGCGTATTCAGAGTATACTCAAAGGAATGGTGAGGGTAAAAATGTTAAATGAAAATTTCGTCCATTGAATGAATATATAAAAAAAAACTCCAAACAATGAAAAATTTCACATTAACTTTTTTTTTAATCAAACAGCATTTCCTGTAACTTATGAGTTTGTAAACAATCTGTTGTTTTTTCTCTAAAATAGAAAAATAAATATTTTATTTCATATTGTTTGTGAATATATTTGTTTTATTTGTTGAATTGAAATAATTAAAAGTGACGAATAAATTTTTAAATGCACAAATAAAGTTTTTAGAGCCGGGAGAATGGGTCCTCCGAAGTGAGTGAGCAGTTGTATGTAATCAAATATCAAGTTGAGAGGACGTTATCTACATAAGAGAGTAAATAACCGAATAACTTTGTATAGAAAAGTAGCTCGCGTAGTAAAAAAGGCTGAACACCTCTGTTCTATGACAACAATTTCGTCAGATTTTTTTGCCATTTCTCTGTTTTTCCATTATTGAAATAATAAAAATATTAAATAAATGAAGAAAATATTTAAATGAAAACTTTACCTATTGAATGAATATATAAAAATTTATTTTACCAACGATGACCATGATAGTTTCTTATACTGGATATATTCAATAAAGGTAAAATATCAGAAATATATATATTTCTGACTTTTTTAAATTTATTGAATATTGCTTAAAGGATTAACAAATACAAGTTGTAAGTTATTTTCCGAAAAATAGATCTTTCTAATAACTATATGTGTGTGTTCGAGAAAAGAACTTCGTGTGACGCAACCAATTATAGATGTTTAAATAAATATTCCTTTAGAAATTAAATAATTGAGAGGAAAAAAATGTTATATATAAATATTTTGTTATATACCTGTCTATTTAGATAATGCAGTCAGTCTGGTAATGGATATTCTATGACAACAATTTTGTCAGATTTTTTTTACCATTTCTCTGTTTTTCCATTATTGAAATAATAAAAACATTAAATAAATAGAAAATACTTTTTTATTCATTTATTATTATATTAGAAAATTCATCATCCAATCTTTCTGTCGATTAATGATAATTAATTAGGCATGACCAACGATATTAAAATCGTCGGAAGTTACATATAAAAGGGAAGAGTCTACGAGATGTGGATTCTACTTTAAAAATAACGCAACTTATGTTTTCTTAAGACGAAAAATGAATTATGTGAGAAGACGCGTTAAAATATAAAGCGAACTAAGTGAAGCGAATAACATATATATTAACTTATAGCTAAACAAATCTTAATCGAAGAAAATATTTTTTTATTCATTTATTATTATATTAGAAAATTCATCATCCAAACTTGCTGCCACTGACTTAGTTGTTTTTCGATTAATAGTAATTAATTAGGCATGACCAATGATATTAAAATCGTCGGGCATTATATATAAAAGGGAAGAGTCTACGAGATGTAGATTCTACTTTAAAAATAACGTAACTTCTACGTTTTCCTAGTAAGACGAAAAATGAATTATGTGAGAAGACGCGTTAAAATATGAAGCGAACTAAGTGAAGCGAATAACATATATATTAACTTATAGCTAAACAAATCTTAATCACTTATAACTTCATATTTTTTATCATTAAAAATAATAAATTTATTAATCAAAATTATGTAATAATTTAATCGATATTAAATGCGTCTTTAATAATAAATAGTTTTAAGTATTAATTGCGCAATATTACCATAATTATTGGTATAATTTTCCCCTTTTTTGATATAATTTTACATCAAGATTTAAAAATACGAATTTTATTATAAATCTGCCATAAAAATGCATTATAGAGCCTACATTAACTCAAATATGCTGGCAAGTTTAGAAAAGTCAGTAAAATTAACAGTAGTCTTATATTCGAATTTTTGAAATAATAGTTGATCATAGACGACATTATTTAGTATAACTTCTAATTTTGATTCTAGGACCGCCGAGAGAAATTTTCGGACTCGCGATAAGTCTAGTCCTGACCTCTCTTAAAAAAAGAGTATCTTTTGGTTAAAAAAAAATCATATAAAACATTAAACATTTATTTAAAAGTGTGCAATAAATTCAATGCCCGTGATTATAGACGACATTATTTAATGTAGGGGTTCCTAAAGTTTTGCCTAGGTGGGCCAAAAAAGTGTTACGGAAAAATATGTTCAAATCGATAAAAAGTTAGACACCAGGGAATAAAAAAAAAGGAGTATCTTTTGGTTAAAAAAATCATATAAAACATTAAACATTTATTTAAAAGTGTGCAATAAATTCAATGCCCGCAGGAAAGATTTATACAGTACTAATTTTATAGTATATTTTATTGCAAACTGTTTAAATTAACACATTTCAAAAATAATTAACAAAATAACAATAATTTCAAATAAAAAAAAGAAAAATATAATACATTCATCAATCTGAAGTGTGTGACTTGTGCAGTTGTTGTTTTTTTTAATAATAATATTGAGCCTTGGTTCTAAGTCGGTTCAATGCATTCTTAACACCACTTATAAAAGTTCACCAGTTAATTTTGATCTCAATTTGGATTTATTAATACTCATGATTGAGAACGTTTTTTCGCATTCACAACGCATCTTCTACTAGATCATTCGAGTTTTTCTACATACGAAATGCAATTTTAAATTGTGAGTGGCATTTACAAAAATAATTTTATCATCATTCTAAACAAATTATTGGAAAAATATCGTATTTATTAGATTAGGACAATAAGAGCGTTTTTATAGATAACTGGAAAAATTTTGCTGCACAGTATTAAATTTTAAAATAATAAATGCATAGGTATATAGAAATATTTTTTTATATTTCGCATTTTCTGCCCAATATTAGTTTTAATGTCTTTAATAAAAAACTAGAAATGATTAAAATGCTATTCCACAGACAAAATATTTCAAGTTTATTTAAGTTATATATATATATCATTCGCAAATTTATTTCAATCTTTTGCAAATTGATTTAAATTTTTTGCACGTATATTCAAACTTTCGGCTACGAACACTAACAAAATGGAGAGAAATAGTAGTGAATAAACCAGTATAATATTAAATTATATGAAAATAAATTTATTTTCCAATTAATACAAATTTTACTGAGAAAAATATATAATTAGTGGGTGATCGGTTAACGAACAGTTCGGATAACGAACATTGTCTTGGAACGGATTATATTCATTAACCGATCACCCATTGTACATTAAATTTAGTGCAGTGGTTGGCTAGTACTGCGGCTGGTAACGAAAGAAACTTGTCCATAATTGGCGCAATCCTGGGAAGTAATAAACTGAGTGCGATGACTTCCAGTAAAGCTACGTTTAGACGATGCCTCTCTGCATGCAACGTTGTATGCAGAATGACGCATGCCCAGATAAACTGAGTGCGATGACTTCCAGTAAAACTACGTTTAGACGATGCCTCTCTGCATGCAACGTTGTATGCAGAATGACGCATGCTTCGATGTGCAACAGCCGCATGAGGCATGCAACTTGCCCCTTCGTGTTCACACGTGGAGGACATATTGCAGACAATACCGACACGAAGAGTTGTACTGTTATCATTACAAATGATAGAAAGAAAAGAAGAAAAAATGAAGTGTTTTGACTCGCAAATATTTCGTTCGAAGCGCTAATAACATCACTATATTGAATCAAGTCAGGTTAGATAGTTTCAATCTTTTCAAAAAATTTACTAGAATAACTGGACGACGATGTTATTACAAATGATAGAAAGAAAAGAAGAAAAAAAAAAAATATTTCGATCGAAAAAATTTCGATCTCGCAAATATTTCGATCGAAGCGCTAAAAACATCAGTATTTTGAATCAAGTCAGGTTAGATAGTTTCAGTCTTTTCAAAAAATTTACTAGAATAACTGGACGACGATAAATTTAACTTCTTCAATAAATTGAAGTGTTTTCTTCACACCTATCGATAAAACAAAGAAAAGTTTAAAAATAATCAAAACAACAAGATGTTGCGAGACTAGTTGCCACGTATAACCCAACTAGGATGGGGAACTTATGCGCCTATTATTGCAACAGATTTTGAGGCCTACGTCTTTGCATGCCTTCTCGTGTGCCTAGTTGCATGCATCTTATTGCATGAAAAGTAGCACTGATGTAGCTTAACTGATGTTCCTTCCGACAGCTGGCTTAGTATGTATAAAATTGAATTTTTCCCGGTTTACAAGCGCTGATTGAAGCTCACTGCATACTGCGTTTTTATCAGAATAGTTGACTCGCGATGCACACCGTATGTATATTTTGGTGAGAAAAATATATCTCATCAAAAACATAAATGTGAAAAATGGCCACGTTCTCTATCTCAGATTATTATTTATTTAGTGTGTTTATTCAATATAACAACTTAGCAAAAAGTACTGATATAGGACTAGTTTTTCGACATTGGGGTTGGAATGGAACTTGGCACCTGTTTTACATCTCTACTCTTCTGTGGCCAAACAAACTGGTAGAATAGAACTTGGCCCATTTTTTTCACATTTTTGTTTTTGATGGGATAATTAATTAATGTAAAAATCATGCTGATATCGTAATTTTATTCAAAGCTTATAGCTTTGAATAAAATTTATCAAAATTGTCATCATTTTATGACAATTTACTGTAACATGGCGAAGAATTAAGTGGACTATATCATCGGCGTAGTGATATAAATGAACTTCGGCTCTCCCATAGACTCAATACCATTGTCGCTTAATACTGACTTCCGATGCTGTGGTCAGGTGTAGTAAAAACAGTTTACAAAACAAAAACATCTCTCTATAGGTGCTACGTTTATAAGTTCCAAGTCACTCCTCCATTGTTGGCGCTACAATCTCGCGACTTATTTTAATAACTACGAATTTTGTCATCCATTTCTGACTATATTCCGCTAGGAAATGCTGAAAATGATGAAATTTTCTAAAATTTGAGAATAAGATGGCGGATTCGAATGGACGAAAGTTCGTAACTATCGCTATTTAATTGTAATATAAAAGACCGTTAACTCAACAGAAAAAAAATTAGATTTATATTATTTTTACAGATCCAACGTATACACATTTTTGTTACTATTTCGATCAAAATAATTCTTTTTTTTTTTTTGTTTTAGACAAATCTTTTAGTCACCGTCCAATTTCCTTAAAAATTCACTTCCGGTACTTGCAGTGAGAGACGAAGTCTGCAATAAAAAGCAGTGGTTAATATAAAGATTCATATTATTAAAATTAAATTTCCAACCAAATATTTCGAATACTAAAGCGTAAATTTGAAAACTTCTATAGACTGAAATTTTAACTAAATAAAGTAAGAAACGAATGTCGAAATTTGCGGTATCCGAGTGATCTTACCATTTGTATCTGATGAGAAGGAAAACTGTAGTCGGGAGCCAGTGGAGAATTGATGGTCCTGAAAATGTTCAAATTCTCGATAAAATCATCTACTTATTTTCCTTCTAAATGTATAACAACAAAATAACGAATAAAACTTAAATTCGCATACCTAGCAGAATTCGCATCGGTTGTGTGGCTTTCTATATTTCCGATATTCCTTTTAAAATGGAATTCTAAATTTTTCAACATTTTCATCAAATCATCTACTTTCTCTTGGTCTTCTTCGTCGAACCAAATATTGACGTCTGTAAACGAAACATTACTTAAATATATTTCGGCTAACATTCTGTTTATTACTTTTAATAATAATAAAAGACGATAGGTAACGGTTATCTAAATCCAGTTTCAGTTTAAAAGCGTTGAATTTCTGCTTAGATTGGCAATGCTCTTCCATCAATAAGGTCAGCGACAGAATCTGACTCATAAAAAGAGTTTTGTCGTTCATTTCGTCTTTCGTCGGATCCCAAAAGAAATGATCAAATCTCAACACTTCGTGGATTCCGTACGACCTTTCTACAATCTCCATGATGATGGCTCTTTTCAGACATCTTTTCTTCAAGTTCTCCTTTAAGCGACAATAATAATAATTCAATATTTATTAAAAAAGTCTAGATTTAAATATAAAATATTATAAATAAAAAAAAATTTTAAATAACTCCGCAGCATTTATTTATTTAACCAGACACGTTGCACGACACCATCTCCATACCTCGAAGTCGAAATGTTCAGTTGAAATAGACGAATCGAGGCCACCACTGGCAAGATTCTGCTTTTCACGGAATCCGAGATTTTTGCAAAATAATTTTAGTCATATTACTAGTAGTAAATCAGTATATAAATCAATCGCGAAAACGGAACCGATAAGTAGCTATATGAAAAGTACTTATCACAACAATGTATCGATACCTGTGCGCGACGCATCTTGGAAGGGACAATGTCTTGCGCGACACTTTCAAGATGTAAAATTACACTAATTGCTGTTAGATGAGCGATTTCGTTATATAAATTCGTGTTAGAGGAGAGCACGTTATACGGGTGTTTAATTTAATACATCTTGAAGGTGTCGCGCAAGAATTACATTCAAACTCCTTGGCAAGAACATTTTCAAGACGATGTAATTATGCATCTTGATGCAAATATACTATGTATATTAATGTATATATAATATATAAATCCATAAATTGCATGAATAACTTACGGATTTCAGCATAAAAATCATAACCTACATAATCATAAGAATAATTCCCGGCATAATTTTGGCTTTTAAAACAAGGTGTAAAACCATAGCAGGTTTTCGTCAGTACGATGATGGCGGATTTCAGCATAAAAATCATAACCCACATAATCATAAGAATAATTCCCGGCGTAATTTTGGCTTTTAAAACAAGGTGTAAAACCATAGCAGGTTTTCGTCAGTACGATGATGGTCACGTGACGTTTTACTTATCGTTCAATATGGCAGCGGTACATGGTTCGTTTACCTTTTCTGAGATAAATTTTTGAAATATCTTCTAATCGGTGCCCCTATCGTCCATGGTTCTATTATAATTTCTAACCAGTTTGATGAGATCTATCGAATGGTATCACAATTGGCAATTCCGTGAAAAGCAGAATTCAGCCTAGCCACTTATCCAGGAAAAAAGAGCATTTGCCTTCGACCTAAACCACAACGTTAACAGATAGAAATGTTCATTTTATGGTTAATATTTGCCATTATTATATATTCTAATTACATACCATCGTAATAAGTAAAAACTGTCAACGAGAACACAAAATCTGAACAGACGAATGAATGCGATGTTTAAAGTAAAACCTTAGCGATTCGAGCCGAAGCAAATTAACACAGTCTTCAGAGTGAAATTCGAGCGAAAAGACCAGCCAGCGCCATATAAGATGTGACTAAGCACGATTCTTAATAGCTGATAGTTACGTAAATCAGTAAATCAACGCGTTTTCGGTTCGCGTGTCAAAAACAGTATCGATTTTATATCGAGATTAAATTAAAAAAATCGTATGTGGCTTCGTGAACACGCCGGTGTTCGACTGGCCAATCTCATATGTAAATTTGTAATGCCCAATTGTCGAAAACGAAAATTGGCTTTAAGACAAAAAAATATTCTCTTACTTTGTCTACGTCATTCAATTTCTGATATTCGGGAAACAAAGCTATCCACTCGTAAAATGATTGCTTAAACCCACTCAAACAATTTAACATCATGGACCATCTGCTTTCCCAGTCTATTCTTTTTCCCTATTGAAAAACAAAATATTTTACTAACTTTTGTTATTATCAACGCCTCCAATTTTATTTACCAAAATGCATTTAAGTTATAAAACTTTCCTTCGATTACTTTTCTATCTATCAAATTTTCATTAATTACTAATCGAATATCCGAAGCCAGATATAAATTATCAATTACAGGAATTAAACTGTAATTTTAATAATTACTGTATTTTAAATCGAGGCGACGGCGCTACCCATGGGGCATCGTACAGTCATTGGTTAATAATTATTAACCATTTGTCTGCCCAGCTTCTTCCAGAAGGCTGGTGACTAGGTAGAGTCGGCCTAGGAGCACCACCTAGTCCAATAAGTTGTCAAATTACTCGTTCCGTAAACTTCCTGAAATGGAAAAGCTATATCACGCTATAGGTAGTCTGAGACCCAATCCACACTATCGAGTAGGGCCGTGCGATGGCATCGATTGTCGATTATTAATCGATGGATTTTCATGCTGATGCATCAAACTATGGACAATTATAACAATCGATGTATTTCATTGGTACCATCGATGGTGTAATTTTTCACTGTAAGAATTTATTAAATATTTTAATTTTGTAACGGCAGTCATGCTGAATAGTTACACTAGATGTCGTCATCTCTACTTTCCAAGTGGCGCTGGCCAAAACATGAAATGACATGTTAGCTGATGAGTTAGAAATAGTCGTTACTTTTTTTTCCGTGGAAGTTTGAAAAAGCACTTTTCTGTGTAAGGTTAGTCTCATCAATAACATACCAAATTCTGCAGGATTAGCCAGCCAATAATATTTTTATTGTTTCTTTGTAGTTTGTTTTATGGCATTTCAGCAATCAAAACTTTCGCTTAGACCTACGAGAACTAGCAGTACTGCTAGTGCTGCGGATGACACGGACCATGGTCATCAAGAACGCAATACTGTACCGTAATTTTTTCGACCTCGACTTTGGTAATGATCAGCCAAAACATTTGAATATGTATTTACTTTTAAGTTCATTGTCAATAGAAGAAATAGATAATCTTGTAAGTATTGCATTTCAATAAAATAAACGTTTGATTGATTGGACTTAGGAACATTTTATTTAGATAGAAATACCATCATAGAAAAATCGATTTAATTTTCTCTAACCATCGATGAATTTTAAACTAATCGATGCATCGATGATCGGTAGTTTCTTGGCCATCGCACGGCCCTACTATCGAGATGTTCACGGTCCGGTCAACTATTTCTGCATTGTTTGTAATTATGGATAACGGTCGAATCTCTGTCCGATCACGCTCCAGTCGAGATTGACCGGAGCGTGACGCAACTGGGGCCTTATTCTCGAGTTATTCGTGTTACAACGCATTCGTGTTAGCAGTATCACGTGATACCAACTTCCTATCAATTCTGTCTAAACATGGGAGTTGGTGTCACGTGATACTGCTAACAGGAATGCGTTTAACACGAATAACTCGAGAATAAGGCCCCTGGTCTGGCTACGAATAGCTTTTTCTAATCGATCAACAGTCGTTCTAATGTTTGTATTTTTTTTTAAATTATATACATTATGAACAACGAAAAACCTACACGGAATTCTGAAAAATATAATTTATCTATTTAGACCCAAATACTCCAAGCGTACAAATATTACAACATGAGGCACCCCAAACCACCATAGATACAAAGTAAATCATATATACTTAAAAATAGTAATATTTACCCTCGAGTTTATCTACATAAATATATACGAAGTGAAAATAATATAGCGATTTCAATTCATTCGAAAATATTTTACAAATTTTTGATCATTTATTAAATGAAGTTATTCTTCTTAGAGTTTTCTTTGCCTTAAACATGGATGGCCAACATCCTTCTTTCTGCCTTTTGTCGTGTCTTTAATATTTTCGTCTTCATCCAGAAGGATAGCCATAATTGCTAACTCTTCGGATGAATAATTTAATGCCACTTTCTACAGCGCACCAGCCACTACATTGTCTGCAGATCTGTTTCAGACTTGTTGTTGAACGAATGTGTGAACACATTGTAAAATGACCGGAGTGAGATCGAATAGGCAGCGTCGAGCCAGTTTTAATTTTAAAAATTTAGTTATAGTTCAATTATTAATTATCAGATGGCACAACTTTAGCCAAAATTTAAAATAAATTATTATTAGCCCAACAGATACACCGTAGCCTCAATTTTAAAATAAGTATTGTATTAAAATTATAATTTAATTCTAAATTAACACGGTACGGGTCAATTTGAATTCTTCTACTTTAGAGTTCCTAGATATATAGAGCAGAGCATTTCTTTGCGCCACTAGATGCTATCAAATCGACCATTTTATATCCTGTTAGAGAGTTATCATTGCGTTGATAGGTTTTCCGGTTATTTTTTTAAGAACGTGTTTTGTTATAGAGCTGTAAATTGTTCTATTCGAACAGAAAAGAGTCTTAGATTATTTCTTTGGCCACCAGGAGTAAAATAAATTAGGGATAAAAAGAAGTGAGATTAAAAAATATTACAAAGAAAACTTTTCCAAATACGATCTTCGTTGGCCAGGTAAGCGATTGCTGTATTTATAAATTAGAAAAAAATATAGTATTTCGGGTCAATTTGAATTCTTCTACTTTAGAGTTCCTAGATATATAGAGCAGAGCATTTCTTTGCGCCACTAGATGCTATCAAATCGACCATTTTATATCCTGTTAGAGAGTTATCATTGCGTTGATAGGTTTTCCGGTTATTTTTTTAAGAACGTGTTTTGTTATAGAACTGTAAATTGTTCTATTCGAACAGAAAAGAGTCTTAGATTATTTCTTTGGCCACCAGGAGTAAAATAAATTAGGGATAAAAAGAAGTGAGATTAAAAAATATTACAAAGAAAACTTTTCCAAATACGATCTTCGTTGGCCAGGTAAGCGATTGCTGTATTTATAAATTAGAAAAAAATATAGTATTATGGTTTACTTTTCATAAAGTTATCCGTGATTATCGACTAGCAGGAGGATATAAAATGGCGGCTGGATTCGCTACTCTATGTATCTAGTAACTCTAGTTAGGTTGCATCATCATCATTGGGTTGCATCCAACGACGGTTGCATTAGAGCCACAATGGCCAAATTTCAGCTCTTTGGTGCCTTCTATATGGCTCCCTACCACGAATATGGTAGGGAGCCATATAGAATGACTCTAGTTAGGTTGCATCATCATTGGGTTGCATCCAACGACGGTTGCATTACAGCCACAATGGCCAAATTGCAGCTCTTTGGTACCTTCTATATGGCTCTCTACCACGAATATGGTAGGGAGCCATATAGAAGGTAAATAATCGTGGTAAATATGGAGAAATACCTATTTAATTTAAAAATAATAATGCTGCATATTTGTAATTTGTTCATTGTAAAAAATAATACGAAATAAGTGCGTATGAAATATATAATAGCTTTTGAAATCATTAAGATTACCGGAAAAAATTGTTGCGGCTCTGGTTGATCTAGAAAGAAACTGGATTGCTGTTCTCGAATATTTGAGATGCTCCTATGTGGCTCCTAGTGATACGAGGTTTGGCCACCCCGCCGTTACAACATATTTTTATTAGCTAATTTATATTTGAAAAGAAAATCAAAAATTTATATTAGATTTACCGAAAATCTTGGATTTTGTTGTCTATCTTTTCTACGGAGGAAATTTCTTTTTACTGTTTAATGACAACATATTTTGATCAACATAAATTAGAAATTTGAAAGATAAACTTGTACTTACTACGAACGTCTTCGATTTTCATTTTCAGCAAACATTTATTTAATAAACAATAATGGCATTGAATTAATTCCACCCAGTTGGAACAGTTACCGTTAATACAGCAGGGATCGTAATAGGTTTTTATTGCGTTTTCGAAAAATTTGAAACATTCTAAACAGGCGAGAGTGCCATACATCTGGAATGCACCGTAATCATCACACACCTGGCAAGATACAGGCCTATCATTTGAATCTGGTGGGAAAAAATAATGGTAAAGTTCAGAATGCCGAGAACACAATAGGAATATCACCGATCGAAAGATAAACTAAATAAACTTTCCAAAATGGTCATACATCTAGCCGGTGCAGAAAAACGAATGATGAAACTTCGTTATAAAAATTCTTATCCCAACGTAGTGTCTGAATCGGTGCGCATTGCCATATTAAAAAGTTCTCGTGAAAGTCGAGATTTAATTTTTGAATTTCATGTTCATGTTTACACAACGGAGTTGGCTATTCACCCTTTTAATCATAATTCAATGGGGACGAACTTTTAATTCTCTAACGTGTATCTCCGAAATTGCAGCAAACAGAAGTCTGATTCTCTAATACAGTAGTTTTCTTTTCGAAGTCACGGAACACTTTTGAATGTAAAGAAAATTTGCGGAATCGTATATCACTAAGATCATAAAACAAACAACAAAAATATGCACGGACATGTATTTTACTAAAAATTATATATTACACATTAAATAACAGTAAAAATCATTAATTAAAAAAAACGTATATTCTTAAGAATTGTAAATAACTCTTTTAGAAAATGGAATATTTTAAAATCGAATTTAATGCGATGCTTGAGTTATGCAGATTCGAGCAATATCAGCTCTAATATGTGATAAAGCTACATTCATTTCTTCAACAATATTCTTAAGTCTTTCGTGCTTTTTAATTATGTTCAATAATGTTGAAAAGCCTAGCTCACACAAATATGATGTCGAACTGTAGCAAAATATCTTTCGTGCTTTTTAATTATGTTCATTAAAGTTGAAAAGCCTAGCTCACACAAATATGATGTCGAACTGTAGCAAAATCTGAAGTGCTTTGGTGGGAAGCCCGCTTAATAGTTTCCTCGAAAATGCAAATCGAATCTTTTTTACCTTATAAAATATGACGTAGGGCCCATATTCATTAAAAGAACCTGCTGGAAGATATCGCGCTACTGCATGCGACGCAACATGTCTTCCACTAGCATTTAACCAAAGACGCTTGAAAGGCTTGGCGCGGGCTGAAAACTTTATATTCACATTTTTCTTTTTGTCAGAGACGACGTTAATTACATCTTCCATCGTACAATGCGTCCAGCTATAGCGTAAAACAGCCAGACACTAATCAAGATGGCAGCGCGCACCGATTTAAATGCTACGCGCGACTAGTACTTTTATTTCATCAATCATATTTTCGTCGCCTGTATCAGATATACTTGTAGTTCTTTTGGAAAATTTATTGCTATCCTCACAGTTTGATCGATTCCATTTCAATCGATCTTAGTTATTTTGAACTAAAATAATTTTATAAATCGCCAACAGTTTGTTCTTTTGGAAAATTTATTGCTATCCTCACAGTTTGATCGGTACCATTTCAATCGATCTTAGTTATTTTGAACTAAAATAATTTTATAAATCGCCAACAGTTTCTAAAAACAGAAAAATTAATATTACCTGAACCAAGTCGAAGCAGTCGTAATTCGGTTTTGGACATTATTTTTATCGAAACTAAAATACACTTTTAAAATATAATTACTCGATTCGAAGTTTTCTATTTTAAGAAAGCTATATTTTAATGGAACATTCTATAGTTAATTCGAAATTTAGGAAACCAAACTCGAATTTCTATCTAAACTTCTTAGATGACAGATGAAAAGCTAAAAATTTTGGTTTGAATTGGTTACGGATGCCTTTAGCGCGCCGGTAAATATGCAAATTTTTATTGGCAGCTATCATCTTTATATTTACTTATATCTTTCTAATTATTAAAATTATATTTTAATATCAAGATTATAAACAGAAAAATGAAAAGTTTAATTTATTTGTATAAACAATTATTAATAAACTTGAGATATTTCCCTAACGAATTAATGAACTGTAATCTTTTTTAAGCGTTGGATTTTATGTGGCTAGAAAGAGTAATTCTTAATGAACTGTGGAGATTATTACAGAATAAATCCTCCACTTTTCACCTATTCGGTGAAAGTAAGCCCTTTCGGGACTAAAGCACGACAGATTGCATTTTCCTGCAGTAGATCTTTCCGCCATCTTATTGAGAAGGATAATGTCTTTTGTATGAAAGGTTGCACTTCTAATGGAATAATTCTGTTAAAGTTACACCATAGATCGCTGGATGGTGGAAGGGTTACAGCTGTTTTTTGTCCCCCTTTCAAACGGATACTCATACTCAATACCTAGATTCTATCAGGATATAAACTATTTATTAAATATACCTTACATTTTTATATAAATGACCACCTTGATACAGTGACCACCTAGCTAAAGAGACCAAATTTCAAAAGCTTGTTTGTTTCCCATAAGATTAGATGTAATGCTATTTTTGTTCTGTATAGTGACCGCCTGTCTAATATGTATATTGACTACTTACAAGTTAGTTAGTTTTAAGAAATTTTAACCCGCTAGAGTGACCAAGAAGATTAATTTCATAGAGTTGTATAGTGACCGCCTGTCTAATATGTATATTGACTACTTAGTTAGTTTTAAGAAATTTTAACCCGCTAGAGTGACCAAGAAGATTAATTTCATAGAGAATTACTGTATTTTCCTTAGAATTTTTTCCATTAGATAAAATTCTAGGGATTAGTATTCAATTAGAATTTTTCTGTTATGATAAAATAGTCTGATAAACCAGTATATTAAAAAATAAATATTATAATACTACTCTATATGTACCTTTATACAGTATTTTAATTTAAGTTCGACTATAATTAAATGCACATATACAGATTAGTATTAATTGTAAGAAAGTATATCTTTGTTTGTCAGAAGGTGATATATGCTATATGTCGTCATATCGCTTGACTGCGAGTTGGTTCGACTATAATTAAATGCACGTATGCAGATTAGTATTAATTGTAAGAAAGGATATGCTTGCTATCTTTGTTTGTCAGAAGGTGATATATGCTATATGTCGTCATATCGCTTGACTGCGAGTTGATGGTTTTAATTAATATAAATTTGTAGTTTGGATTAATCTCTTCTTTTTTGGGGGAAAGGAGAAGATTACTGTCCTGTATAGTGACCACCTGTAAAAAGTGACCAGTCAGATCGGTCCCAAAGGGGTGGTTACTTTGACAGGGTTCATTGTATATTTTTGTTTACTTTTAATTAAAGTTAGTTAAATTTAATGAATTTTAACCGGTGGTTACTTTGACAGGCTTCATTGTATATTTTTGTTTACTTTTAATTAAAGTTAGTTAAATTTAATGAATTTTAACCAGTTTATTCAGCATTTTAACTACTAAATAGATAAGATGGTATAATATTAATACCGAAATTTCTGAAGACAACAAATTATCATCTATTACCGTTAAACCGTAGAATAAGATATATTTAATTATATAATTTTAATATATATAGTAGATAAACTTACTGCTATCATAAATGAACATATAGATCGGATAGTTTTATAAATCGGACTCAGAAAACAAAGCAAAAGCCAAAACCTCCAGAAAAAATGAATATTCAATACAAAAGCAGTAACTTCTGTTTCAATGGATTTTTCATAATTTTGCAATTATAATTTTATGTGTACAGATTAAATTTAAACGAAATTAATGTGAATGTCTTTGAAATATGCTGGTCTTTAATACAAGATAACCTGAAGATTCGATTTCCGAAACCAATCTCGTCTTGAATTAACCTTGGGATTTTTGGTTTACCAGACTTTTACGTATTTGATGAAACTGCCCCAAATATTTATATTAAAAAAGCAGTACTATAATGCTTTAAAAACTGTCTTTTTAATTTTTGAAAATTCAGTGTAATCTGTACATTATAGCATCTAATTCTCATTTTTTTTTGTTCAAAATCGCTAAGCTTAAATAGTATCGTTAACAATATGGTTATTTATATCTTAACAAGTATATTATAGTCACGATTAATTTTGGAATAGCGATAATTACTTATATTATTTTATACTAACCTATTATTTTATAAAAACAAAGATAGTAACGAGCCGAAAACCATCTCAGCTGATCTAATCAAACCATCGATGCATATACACGTTGAATCAAACTCACCAAAACGTGCTTTTGTTACAAATGAAACGTGTTTGTATAAATAAGAATGGCACCTGGCGACGAGGTCTGTAATCTGACTTATATTAAGTTTTGAGCACAGATTAAACTTGTTCCGCACTCACCATGGATACTCACAGAGAATCAGAGAACTTAGCCAAAATCACGAGATTAAAAGACCTATTGCGTCTCAGTGAGACAAATAAGAATTACAAACATCAATCAGCATGAAGAACAATTTTGATTGGACGAAATTAAAGCGTATCATTTTACCTATTGTTAGTGAAATCGAAATCACGTGGTAAAAAGAGTATCGTTTTCCACGAGCAGTCTCAAATTGGTGGCCCGTGACGCCCATTTTTGCGGCCCGCGTCGCATTTATAAATATTATAACTGCAAGAGCATATGGAAGATATTAAGAAAAAAACACAATAAATTTTTCGTGAACTATTTCAAAATTATTAAACTAATGTTTTTACATACTGTATTGATATTCAGTAAATCATAATAAATTTTTAAATTAGAAGTGAAAGTTTTAAATTTTATGCTGAAAAAATTTTATCATCTATAAATTGTTTTATAATTTTTTCAGCCCTTCAGTCATCCAGTTAGTTTCAAAGGAACAGTTTAGATATTTTGTCTAAACTGGCCCTTTAAAACTAAAAGTTTGAGATCGCTGTTTTAAATGATATATAATACACAATATAGTCCCGATTAATCGGATAGTTGGGAAATCAATTTTTCCCGATAATCCGAAAAACACTCAAAAAGGATCGGAACAATATGTATTTAATATTAAAAAAGAAATAAATTGCTTACATCCAAATATTCTATAATTTATTAATAAAGGCAGGGCCGGTTCAACATACGATCTGGTACATTTTGTGTTTTATTATTATTATTATTGTAATAAGACAAAATTGCTTTTTATATATAATTTAAACGGTGAGCGGCCGCTCGACCGCCCACCGTTTAAATTATACATAAGAGTTGCAAAGATTCATGCAACAATGTAATAAACGGTATAATCAACAGTAATAGATATACAGATTCAAAGAATTTATTGTACACAATAAACCGGTAGACCGCAGACAAAACTATAACAGAAAAATAATATTTAAGTATTTACATTGTAACCAGTACAAAACAGAACTTATTGTGAGTTGAACAAGCGACGAAGTGTGTACTGTTTGCGGTTTTACGTATGTTCCAAAAATTCGTCAATAATAAAATCCATAAAATCAATTTTTAAAATGTAAATATAATGTATTAAAACAATAATATAATATTTTGTTAAAACATTGTATATAGATATGCAAGTAAGTTTTATAAAAAATTACAAGTATGCCTCCTTTAATATGGCTTCCTACATCACGGTTTCGCTCTAACACGATTTGAAAATTGCGGAAACCTTCATATAACACGGTACTTCTACCACACGGTTTTTACTTAGCACGTTTAGAAAATTACATTTATTCTCCTACAAAACTAAATATTTTCATTAATTTTTGTAAATCCATACTAATGATACCCAATACACATAAAATGCCGTCATTGGGAATGCTAAAATTAGTCATAAATGCGTTTTCGCTAATTTTCATGAGAGGAACGATACGAAGTCTATTTTCGATTTGGATTTGAGTTAATTGGCAACAATTGAGTATTTTGTGTTCCAATCGTTCAATTCTTGGATAAAAAAACAAGATTTTATTCTTCGATAAAGAAATGTGAAAGGGAAGCAAAACTTTTTTATTCATAAATATTTTTAGTATATGTTAAGGAACGATTGATTTCTAGTGGGTGGTAGCGGATTAGATTACAAAGTTTGTAAAGAGAGCGGAAGATACACAATCTTTAAATGAATAAAAAAATTCAAAAAGTGAAGTTGATATAAACTTTCTCGTTTTAACGAAACAATAATTATTAAATGAATGTTATATAGACTGTATACTTTCTCTTTCCTTTTGTTTTATGTATATTATTTTTTAGAGTCTTAGGTATATATTTTTTCTTACTTTATGTTTGGTGTTATTAATATTCTTAATAAAAATTAAGTCTCTTATGTGGAATTAAAGAAAATTACTTGTTTTGAATTGTAACTCTCCTTTTTGTATTGGCTCCAGGTCTCATGAAAGTTCTTTGAAAACGTTTAAGAAAAATATCAAGTGTAATTTATAAATGAATTCTACGTATTCACATTTTTCCTGGATTCATATATTCTTTGAAAACGTTTAAGAAAAATATCAAGTATAATTTATAAATGAATTCTACGCATTCACATTTTACCCGGATTCATATTAATTGATTTCCAACGTTTGATACTTATTTTATATTTAACACGAAAATTTTAAATTAGTTGCCAGTAAGGGAAATTCTTTATTTAATGCACCTTTTACTTAAACATTACAATCATACATACCTATATATACACAACCGGTTGTTTATCTGGAAGTAAATCACATAAAAAAATGTTCGATCTATATTCATCAAGAATAGGAAATTAAGTTTGTGACGTCGTATCTATCAAAAAATTTTTAATAGTTTATACGTTAAAATTTATAATAATTTGTACAGTCATATTTGGATTCTGCACTTAAATAATTTTATAAGTACTTTTCATTTTAGTTGATTAAAAAAAACAAAAGTTTAGCGAAAAATTATAGATGGTGTACCTTTCTAATCGATTGGCCAACGAAAATGACCAGACTACTTTTACACTATAGAAATCAAGGTTGATTTTTTGAATCGAGGTTGATTGAAATCAAGTCTTCTGGTAAGTGTTTACTTTTAATTTATAAATAAAATATAACACTTTCATTAATTTTGAACATTAAACAGGATTTATAACAAAATAATAGATCTGAAGCTTTTTATCAGAAGAAACTGTCGTGAAATGCGCTTTTACCACTTAATCATTTTCAGATTAACGCTACCATCTATTAAATTAGTAGCAGTGTTTCTAAGCTGAACAACAGAGTTTGTTTACTTCTTTTCATTTAATAGAAATTGGTTCGGCTCATAGTAATTTAACGTAATCAAAATTATTCAAAATTGAAACAACAGGTTAGATAAGTTACGCAATCAGCATCGTACTACATTGGCATAGCTTCAAATCGATAATACAATACAAAACTGAATACAGTATTTACAGGACCGGGTCGACTAATCGTGGTGCCTGAGGCAAGTTTTAAAAATGGCGCCTTTTAAAATTAAAATAAAAACTCTTAAGAAATGAATAAATAGTTTACTTAAACAGCGTTTTTTCATATCTTGACGAAAATGTAGTGTGTCCACTTTGGCTCTTAACCTCATGAAAATATAATGAAGATAATTTCCGGTGCAATAAAAGACAAAACTAAATTTATAATAAATCTTTAATTTAATTGAAAAATTCTGTTTATTTTTAATTAATCTCAAAGTTACAGCAACTAATAAAAAATACAGTCAGAATATTTCCTTCTATTTATGTATTATTACGAATTTTGTCATATTATTATTATTTAGTTTTTCATTATACATTTCATATTTTTACAATTCATTTTGGCACCTGAGACGGTTGCCTCGCCGCCTCATCTATGGAACCAGCCCTGAGTATTTATTTAATTTTTAATGGTGGCGGATTTATTGGAGGACTAGAGGAGCTAAGCCCACTAACATATTTGAAAAAATACTTAATATTATGTATTTTTAGCTTACTTTCCGAAGGAAAGAAGACATAAGATCAGTAGGCTGTCTGACTTCAATAAATGGATGGACTATAATACATATTGTATATGTCTTTATTTATAATAATAGAGTTTTATTTGCAAATTGCTTTTGACAAAAAAAAACAAGTTATTTAATAACCCGAATTTTTTCTGTTTTTCTCCAACATAAAGATAGATAGATAGATTTTGCTTGTTGGCCGGATGGCTGGGTAAAAGTGTGTTGCGCTTTCACCCTGGAAGATCCAGGTTCATTTCCCGGGTCTCAGTTTTCAGACAGGGTCCGACTAGCCTAGTAGTTGAACCCATCTTCCACTTGACAGCTGGCATCTACCAAGGGTGTAGGCGTGAAAATGCCTCGCCGCTTAATACCTTCAAAATGAAAAGCGGCGTAAAACCACACAGAAAGAAAAGACAACTTTAGTTAGATATGATATTTCATCTTCCACTTGACAGCTGGCATCCACCAAGGGTGTAGGCATGAAATGCCTCGCCGTTTAGTACATTCAGAATGAAAAGAGGCGTAAAACCACATAGAAAAGAAAAGACAACTTATTTAGATATATTTCCAAATTCTTTATTTAATCTATTAGTATCTTACATCTACGAAATTTTTTTCAGCGCTTAATACCTTCAGAATGAAAAGCGGCGTAAAACCACACAGAAAGAAAAGACAACTTTAGTTAGATATGATATTTCCAAATTCTTTATTTAATCTATTAGTATCTTACATCTACGAAATTTTTTTCAGCACAAAATTGAATACAGTATTTACAGTACCGGGTCGACTAATCGTGGTGCCTGAGGCAAGTTTTAAAAATGGCGCCTTTTAAAATTAAAATAAAAACTCTTAAGAAATGAATAAATAGTTTACTTAAACAGCGTTTTTTCATATCTTGACGAAAATGTAGTGTGTCCACTTTGGCTCTCAACCTCATGAAAATATAATGAAGATAATTTCCGGTGCAATAAAAGACAAAACTAAATTTATAATAAATCTTTAATTTAATTGAAAAATTCTGTTTATTTTTAATTAATCTCAAAGTTACAGCAACTAATAAAAAATACAGATAGAATATTTCCGTCTATTTATGTATTATTATGAATTTTGTCACATTATTTAATTTTTCATTATACATTTCATATTTTTACAATTCATTTTGGCAGCTGAGACGGTTTTGAATTTTGAGACTTCAAAACTATAACATTCAATAAAATGAATGAACTCAATGAAGCTATCGATAAATAAAACACTTCTTGAGTTTGGCATTCCATGTTGAATCGGCTAACTTCAAATAATATCACAGTAATTGACCATTAGCTAAATGACGTCGTTTATTTATGTCGCTTGCTATGCTTTCGGTTTTTTCACTCCCCTTTGGTATGCCCGACGTTTTGAGTCAATACGTATTTTCGTCAGCGAATTCACGCTGCGTTTTACTCCTGTGAAACCCAGGTTTAACATCAGGTTATACAATTTTACATTATATCAATCAACTAACATATAAAGCTCATAAAAATTTTTAAAAATCACCTAAAAACCAATAAAAGTGAAAAATCACATAAAAATGAATGTTAAAATGTGCGAAATAACATTTTTAAGTTGTTAGATAATTTTATATTAACGACGTTATAAGGTTGTTCATAAGTATGCGAAATAACTTAACATTTTTAAGTTGTTAGATAATTTTATATTAACGACGTTATAAGGTTGTTCATAAGGGTTTATAGAGATGTTTAGGTCATTTTAAAAGAGTTTATTTGACTTAAGTCGCGAGTCTTGGAACATATTAACGACGTAAGGCGAGATATGACTGTAAATAATAATTTTATTTAATAAAATTAACAATGTCATCGAAGACAGAAATATCGCTTAGCTATTCCTATTTTAACAATGTTCACTGGGAATTAACAGAAAGTCTGAAGAAAATAGAATGACCGGTCAGTTCGTAGGCACAATTAAATTAACAGGTGTTAATCATCTATTGAAACGAAGTAATTCGTTAAATTCAGGACCATCATGGAAACTATATAGAAGAAAATTTTAATTCAATTTATTCAGAAATATAACAAATTTTCTAATCATTTAAAGCAGCGCTTCTCAAATTTTTCCACTTGGCGATCCCTTTTACCCGAGAAAATATTTTCGCGATCCTGGGTATAGAGGTATATAAACTAGGACGAGAAAATATTTTCGCAATCCTGGGTATAGAGGTATATAAACTAGGAAAATACGAATTAAAACATTTAAAAATTTCTGCGACCCCAAATTTTTTTACGCGACCCCATATAGAGTCGCGACCCACACTTTGATTTAAAGTAAAGAGAGGAATCAAAAGTTCGTTAATCATTTCCGTTACTGACAACACTATCGATAAGCACCAAGGACATTAATGATAAGCACTCGCTTCTCATTGGTTGAAAACGAAGGGAAAACTAAGTATAAGATTATATTTTACTTTTCAAAAACATAATTAAATTTTTTTATGAATTCGCAGTTGATTACTAAATCTATATTTTCACATTAAAATCTGTTATGGTAAAATAAATATTCTGCGGAATTTGTACTTTTTATAATTGTAGTTTAAAAATGAATTGTTAATGGAATACATAAAATTATTGTTAAAAGGTTCCGCAGGAAACATATTGGTAATCGATGTTATGACTTAATGGATGGTCTATAATACATATGTTTTATTTTCAATAATAGAGTTTTATTTGCAAATTACTTCTGACCAAAAAAAAGCAAAAATAATTTAATAACTCGAACTTTTTCTGTTTTTTCCAACGTAAAGATAGATAGCTTTACTTGTTGGCCGGATGGCTGAGTAGAAACGTGCTGCGCCGGGAAATAAACCTGGATCATCCAGGGTGAAAACCCTGGAAGAACCAGGGGCTGTATTCTGGTCACTCTCTCTCTCTCGTCTCTCTTTCAGACGCGAATGACGTCAGACCTAGAGACGAAAACCGTGGTCTATCAACAGGTGGCGTTGGGTCTATCGATATGAGCGATCCTGGCTGCAAAACCTATCGTTATCTTTCCCGTTAACGTCATCGTTTGTCAAATTTTATTATACATGTTCGGGTGATCTGCGCACGCATCTTGAACAGATTTTTAACCAATAATATTGTTAATAGTTCGTAGCTGCGGTCTATAAACTAAACACGTGTATTATTCACGTTTTCGTTGTGCTGTTTTATTTACTCTATTTTCATTCTGAAATTCGAAAAATGGTTAGCTCAACAGCTATACTTCTTTGGTGTAAAGTTTTAAAATAGTGCTTATTGTAATTTTCTGAAATCAATTTTTTGACAAAAATATAATGGTACATCATAGCATTTACTATCTCTATGGTTGGATACATCAGTGAACCTCTGTCAAGATTTTTAATCACTTTGTGACAAGCACTAGCATCTAACTCTATCAATTACAAGAAAACTTTTACATGATTCACACATTATTTGCTTTAACACAGAGTATACACAATATCCTGCAATATATGTTAAAAGTGGAACAGTATCTGATAACTGTTCTATATCCTCTTCTGAGACAGTGATATTAGAAAAAGGTAATAAATCATAATCTTTTATGCCATCATCAAACTGATTTGAATCTGCATTAGCATCAATTTCAGTTATTACTTCAGAATTTAACGTTAGTGGTAAGAAACTTTGGAGTCTGAGTTTTTTTTCACTTTCATATACTTGAGTGATCGAAACATGGTATTGAGCTCCAGCAAGTTGACGATACTGTCCAAACCTTTCCTCTAAACAATCAGTTTGAACTTTTCCTGGTAAAAAATATTTGAATTTGAGTTCATCAAAACAATAATTAGCTAATTCAATAACAGCATGTGTTGTGTGTGTCAGAGCTAAGTGTGTTTCCTTGGTAAATGTACCAGTAACTGTTTCACTGGACTTCCAAGTTTCCAACCAGCACCAAAATTGATTTAGAAAACTCTGTTTGACATCTGAAGAATCTGGAATTAGTGGCTCTTGATATTTGTCATTTAAGCGTTTACCTTTAAATGGAGTTTTCACATTCATAATTTTCCACCAAGTAGAAACAGTGTTTAAAAATTCTGCAGTATCCTTAAAATTTGGCAAATTACATTGATGTCCTACTTCTAGCAGTGCTGCATGTACAGAATCATTAAAAACTTGTAAAACATATTTGACATTTTGCCGTTCCAAATTTGAAGGATACAAAGCTTTCAAACTCAATGTATAGCTGTGCTTTACAAGTTTACCACATTCTACTTTATGCAACTGCTTTAATGCATTAAAATCAGCACATTTTAAGACACCACAACAACTATCATTATTAAAATTTGGAAACAAAAGACACTGATATGGATGTTTTTGATTTATCCAGTTATTTCTAGTGCACTTTAATATGTGAACAGAATCTATCACATAAAACAATGGCCTTGTAGAATCCATTGGATGTGGATATACAATGCGTAACTCAGGAGGACTTGCAAATAATGATACAGCCTTCCGGTTAATTGCATTATTGTCAGCGCACACACAAACAATTTTAAAGCCTATTTTTTCAAGTCCTTCTATAATCATCTTCAGAAATGAATGAAGAGTTTCTGCTGTCATTTTCTTAACTGGGAGAATGTGTACCACATCTTTGTAATCTGACAGTAGAGATGAAATCATAAATACAAAAGCAGAAGATGCAGCTTCTCTATTATCATATGATAATCCATGAATGTTTCCTCCTTTGTAATCAAAATAAGGCTTTATATGAACCTCATCCACCATTAAGACTACAGTTTTTTCATGAGTTTGAAGA
>AYEL01042047.1:0-11907 GCA_000484575.1 Olivierus martensii
TCGAACCCGGGTCCTCCAGAGTGGAAAGCCGAAGTGTTTCCACGCGGCTAATCCGGCCGACGGGCAGCAGCATTTACAAGAGCTGGATTTACATCCATTCTTGTTGTAGCCATCCGCAGAATATTTAAAAGAAGAATCTCCAAGGCAGGTTCCGAATAGATTCGTAACTATTTTCATGTTTAGAAAATGCACTTTCACACAAATAAGTACTACAAACATTGATATTACTTTCCGACTAAATTCACAAAAGATAGGAAAACATTCGTTAAACAAAGCAGTTTACCCAAGTGATTTATTATGAAAAAGCTCATTTTCCCACGGCTACTAATATATTTGATTTTCATTTTCTATTTTACGTTTTTTTCTCACTCATTTCACAATTGCAACGAACTCATGGTAAAATAAAAATAAAATTAAAACAGAATCTCACAACGGGGTCACAAAATCACTGAAATGGTGAGCGTTAGAAACCAAAAAATAACTAATCGGCCTATACAGTCACAGTTCAAAACTTTAAACTGAAATAGCTACAACTAAAATTAACGTGATTGAAAATCTTATAAAATGTGATCACATTGATAGCTTTTTGATCGCTAAATAATTACTAATAATTAAGAAAAATTAATTGGTTGAGATAATATAATTCAATTTTAGAATTCTTTTTATTAATCTCTTTAAAAAAGTAAT
The DNA here is from genome assembly GCA_000484575.1 of Olivierus martensii. Lineage (NCBI taxonomy): Eukaryota > Metazoa > Arthropoda > Arachnida > Scorpiones > Buthidae > Olivierus > Olivierus martensii. The sequence goes on from AYEL01042047.1 coordinate 688, forward strand.
AAATAAAAGTGAAAAAAACATTAGAAAGTAATATTATATCACAAATCATGAAAGTCTGGCGGGCTGCCTTTTGGACAGTCCTGATTTAAATGAACGTAATTTTATTTGGACAAATTAAACAACAATTAAATACACAGAATTTAATTAAACAATCGCTGCACCCAGAAACATAAAAAATTTATATAAGAACAATACATAAAGTGTAAATTAGCGCTAAGTTTTAGAGTTCCACCTAACGAATGCCAACACTCTGCGTTAAATAGGTTTAACTGTTCTGCGTTAAAATGGAGGTTATTGGGGATTTGTTTGGGTTTTAGAGGTTTTTTCTTCAAGGTGAGTTGGGGCCCCACGAAACTCGGGGCCCCCCGCCTTGCAGGGTCGGCTGACCGTCAGCTACGCCACTGTTTCTAACCTGCTGTTTACCACTGGATAGATTTATCAAATGATTTTAGAGAAATTCAGCGGAGGTGAGTGAATCATCAATCAGTCCCATTACAGTTGTCTCCTCATCCATCCGTTTGGTTGACAGCTCATACCTGTAACCGAAATATTAAATTACGTTCATCCTTAAATTTTTCTAAGAGATTTCTCAGTTGGTCAAATGTTTGTCAATCTATAGTCACGAGTCAAAAGTAGAAAGTTTTATCGGTGAAAACCTTCGCGATGGACTCTATACAACAACGATCATTTTTCCGAAGTTTTTTGGCAATTGGAAAGTGGTGTTATCTATTGGCAAAAAGAAGCGCTCAAGCCTAGTCTTTTCAATTATCACAATTATTGTATACTGTATAATCTAAAACATTCTATAAATATTAGTAAACATTTTATAACATTTTTTTTTATATTTTTAGAAGAACAAGGGGGAATTTGGACCATAAATAAGTCAATGATTGATAAATCTAAAAATATTTTTTAAATTGCTCTTCTTTAGAAAAATACCAAAATGAGTAAAAGAATGATAGTTGTAATTAACGAAAAATATGTCTTATTAATAATTGGTTAGGTTAGGCCACCATATCACATGAGGGATATTCTATATCCGGCGGCAGCCACTTATGGAGTCTATCACAGGCTGGCCAATACCCTTGATGGGATCAACGGGCTGAGCCCGGATCTCTCCTGAAAAACTAGAGGTGTGGGACCCGGATTTGAACCCAGATCCTCCAGGGTGGTAAGCTTGATGGGATCAACGGGCTGAGCCCGGATCCCTCCTGAAAAACTGGAGGTGTGGGACCTGGATTTGAACCCAGTCCTCCAGGGTGGTAAGCTACAGCTTTACCACGCGGCCATCCAGCCGATTTTATTAATAATTAATCTGCTGTATTGACAAAACATAAAAGTGAAACATATTTTTATAAGCTACAGCTTTACCACGCGGCCATCCAGCCGACTTTATTAATAATTAATCTGCTGTATTGACAAAACATAAAAGTGAAACATATTTTTATAATTTATTCCCAGGTTAAACTGAAGAAAACTTCAAATAATATTTCAAAAACTTATATTGGATTCGGATGTCTTTATTCAGGCCCTATAATAGAAAATATTTACAAACAAATTCATCAATGTGCTTTATTGTCAGTCGGATTGGCCACACGGAAAAGCTTTGGCTTCTCACTCGAAGATCTAATTCAGATATAGATTCGTTATTTGGTTATAGTCAAATCGCTATATCACACATGGGATATATTATATCTGACAGTGACCACTTTTAGAACCTATCTCAGGCTGGGTAATATCATGATAGAGTCACCTAGAAGGCTGAAGGATAGAATTCATGGGTCGGGCCCGGATCCTCCTTGAAAAATTGGAATGTGGGATCCTGATTTGAGGTCGAACCCTCCAAATGCTTTACTATGTCGTCATCCAGCCTCCAATTTAGATGTAAATTTCAAAAAATTTATATAAAGTTTCAGGAGAATGGCCCGTCAATGTCCATTTTCTGGCGGCCGGATGGCCGAATGGTAACCCTGTCGGCGTGCCACTCAGGAGGACCCTGTTCTCGTCCCGGATTTTTTCGGGGTACTGGGCCCGGCCCAGTGATTTCCGTCCTTCACCAGAAAATTTATATAAAGTTTCAGGAGAATGGCCCGTCAATGTCCATTCTCTGGCGGCCGGATGGCCGAATGGTAACGCTGTCGGCGTGCCACTCAGGAGGACTCGGTTCTCGTCCCGGATTTTTTCGGGGTACTGGGCCCGGCCCAGTGATTTCCGTCCTTCACCATCCGGTCCGCCTCCGTGTGGGTGCAGCCCGTGGTTGGAACTGGCCCCGCCCCCTTAGTAATCCTTCCTGATTGGAAAGGGGCCATAAAATATGCAAAAAATAGGCTATTTCGGACGGCCGGATTGGCCGCGTGGAAATGCTTTAATTGGAAAGGGGGCGTAAAATATGAAAAAAATGTCCATTCTCTACAATCCTATTTTATTACGGATGTAGGTAACTCATGATTGTTCTGGAATAGTTCACCACTTAGTAATCGGATAAAGATTAAAAAATTCCATTCTCTACAATCCTATTTTATTACGGATGTGGGTAACTCATGATTGTTCTGGAATAGTTCACCACTTAGTAATCGGATAAAGATTAAAAAATGGCGTTAAGAAAAACGTGTTTTGCTTGACATTAGGTAAAAATTAATCTTAAAGATCGAAATAACATTATCAGATGCAACCATTTATTCCTAATTAGTTATCATATTGACGATTTTCTGATCTTATTAAATATGCACGGCATAGGAATGGATATGTGTAGAAACAACAATAACATTTCGAAAAGAATAAGAATGCTCATATAGGAGTGTCTTTGTTTTTAAAAATATGTTTCAAATATAATATGTTTAAAACATTTCAAGTATTTATTTTCACACCGGTCTCAATGCCCCAAGTTAATATTTATAAAATGTAACTATGTTCCATGTCATGTTTCTCCCATTTTTAGTAAACATTCGTACTAATATAAAACTTAAGTTTTAATGGCAATTTAATTAATCAAAAATAAATATCAATTCTCAATAAGAATGTTAAACTTAGCTTGTAAAAATTTCATAAAATTTTGATTTATATTGTTTTTTACTATACCATGTAGTATGTTACTAGATTAAAGGCAGACTAAATTAAAGGAAGATCCACGATTGTCAGTTTGAAATGTGATTGTCTATTACTATACAATATTTCTATATTATTGTCTTCTCTGCCTGCTGTATTATTATTATTATCGCAAGCAGTGGTGCCGATAGAAATCCCTGGCCCCGGTACGAACCAGGTTTTGGACCCATATATATAATAAATTCTTATTGTTAGGAAGCGGCCCGGGCCCTTCAATCTTCTATAGGCCCGGGGAATTTGTCCCCTCTTCCCCGCCGTCTCGGCGCCACTGATCGCAAGTTAAATCAGTTATCCGACAATGGTTAACTTCTTTCATTATTAAGATCTGTAATTTCTTTTAAATAAATCTAAAAAACTTTTGCTAAAAAGTAACATTGTCATATGAACATTACAAATTTTTAACAAGGATTTTACTATTCTTCAAAGTTAATAAATCTTTAAAGATCTCATAAGTTCATATTAATAAATATTCTGTTATTCTTTCCATTTGGTTCATAATTATAACATTTCATAAATTCCTTTTACTTTTAATCATTAAAAATGTTATGGTTATATCATATTTATGGTGACAATACATTTAAAATTAAACCTACTCCTTGTAAAAGTTCCATTTTATGTATTGATATTTTTATATGTATCTTTTATGATGTAAAATAAAAATTAAGTTTAAAGAATAGCGTACTGAACAATTCTTTATCTTCTCGATAATGTTATAACCATGGTTATAACCTCATTCCCTTAGTTGTTCTTTTATGATGTAAAATAAAAATTAAGTTTAAAGAATAGAGTAATTAACAATTCTTTATCTTCTCGATAATGTTATAACCATGGTTATAACCTCATTCCCTTAGTTGACGTCACTTAAATGACGCCACCTGGTGTAACAAGGAATTAAATCTTCAGGCAGAGATGTCGGAGAATTGAATAAACAGTTACTTTATAGATTGAAAATATTCATTAATAATATCAAACTTTTGATTTCCGATATTCTTATAGGTTCCTAAAAGCAGATTCAATGAGTACAGGAAGTGCTTTACAGGTATTTAATATTTTTTTTAATTTTCGTTAGGCTTAGATCATAATCAAATATAAACAGTGTTAATATGGAAACTGCTTTCTCAAAAATATTTACTCGTTTTGATTTTGTTTCTTATTTGATGTTTCTTAAAAAGTGGACAGTTGTAAATAATAATATTCATTTGTTTGCAGACTTTAAATTTTACTTTTTAACTGTTAAATTCGTTGATTGCTCATATTGTTTTTTATTGTAAATGTTAATAATTTGGCACCAAAATATATATCTTTGAAATTTAGTTTTTTAGGAAGTTCATTTAGCTTATTATAATTTATCAATCTGTATCACAATTACGAATAAGCCAATATATACGAAAATTATGCTTATTAATTAAATAATAAATTGTTTGGTTTTCTTATATCTAAAATTGAAAAATGTGAAGATATGATATATAATATTTAGATCATCTAAACATTAACAAGCCAATTTTATTTCAAATTTCTGCCAGATTTTAATTAAAAATAACAATTGTTTCAATTATCTGAAACTATAAACACCTGAATTCTGCTGCTTTCACAAGAAATCACAACAACCACTTGAAGCAGGATAAAAAACTAATATTATTAGATATATATAATATGCACTACATATACTAATAATACAAGAAAAAAGTCCACAAAAAATACAATATTTGAAAGTTTAATATGTTATACTAGAAATCTTAAATTTATTACAAATTCATACCTCTTTCCTTTAATTTTTGATATATAGGGAATTTAACTATTTTATATATAAATATACATTATCATTAAAAGTAGACTCTTATTGAAAAATTAATCTCTGTAATAAAATTTTAGAATAGAAAAACATCGAACATGTGGCAATTTTTTCATTTACTCCATTTTTGGAAGGTGAGAAAAAATTGCACAATTCACTAAATTCAGACATTGTTTTTGATTGTGTGACCAGAAACATGTCTCGATATATAGTATTCATAGAAGTAATAAAAAGGTAAAAATAAAAGTACTTATCACAGAAGGGATGCCAACACCAATAACCCCTGTCATCTTGACTGCTGTGAAGGTAAGTGACAAGATACATGATCACATAGTTCAACAGACATCAAGTGCTGAGCACAGAAATGAGAGATGTCATTTGACAGGTCTATCATTTATATAAAAATAAAGACAAACTCCCAATATTGGATGAATCTAAGGTTTATACAAAAACCGACTTTTGAAAAACCAGTTTTCGAATTCCAGTATTTTGAAAAAACTGGTTTTCTAATTTTTGCAAAAATATATATACAATGGTACCTTGGTTAACGATGGCCTCGGATAATGATGTACTTGGTTAACAACGAGTGGTTATAAGAAAAAATGTCTTGGTTAACAACATAGGCTTTGGTTAACAATTGCTGATTATGTGAACTTCTGACAAAATAGAACTCTAAAACAGCTCGTCATCGCATCACATGATTCTTTAGCTCAGTTGTTAATCATTTTTTTTATCACAATCAATTCAAATCCGACAATATCATTATTAAAATTAATAAAATTATAACCAGATAAAAATATATTTAAGTATATAGTAATGAAAACAAATTATTTGATTAATTAAAAATAGACATACAACAGTTCACTAGTTTTTAGTTTCTTAAAGATGATTTCTAGATGATTATTAATTAAATTCTGCAAACAAAGTCTGATTCTATTGTTTGTTTGTGTTATATTATTAGTTTTTAGTTTCTTAAAGATGATTTCTAGACGATTATTATTTTACTAGTTTTTAATTTCTTAAAGATGATTTCTAGACGATTATTATTTTAAATAATGCAAACAAAGTCTGATTCTATTGTTTATTTGTGTTATATATTATTTGACACCTGCAAGTTGTGTGATGTCGCAGTTTTGCATTCCATTAAAGAAAAACGTCTGTCCTAGATCCTACAGTTCATATAGACAGTAAGTCAGCAAGTGCGTGTCATTGTTCGTTCACCATCAAAAGACAAAATCAAATCTTATCTGTATAATAATCATTGAATCTATAATGTGAACAAAGTCTGAATAATATTGTTTTTTTGTGTTATATATTATTTGACACCTACAAGTGGTGTGACGTTGCAGTTTCAGATTCCATTAAAGAAAAACGCCTGAAATAGAAACACTAACTCACTACTACTGACATCAAATAATAAATCTAAATTTTTTTGTTTGTTTTTGATTATCTAAGTACCAAAAATTCAACCTTCATTATCTTCGGATTTGATATTATTTCTTCAAGTTCCGCAAGAAACTTATGAATTAATTTTTCCCTGGCTTCTTTTAGAGCATTGCCCTGATTAAGAGTTTCTCCGTCTCTGATATATTCATCTTCGAAATCTGTTTCTATACAAGAATTTGGATATATTGTAGGCAAAATTTTTCCAGATAACTTAATAATATCAAGTTTTGAATCTAATGGGGAAATACACTAGATTTCTTTGTTGAAATGTTTTGTGGATTTTGCAAATATAGAAAAAGTTTATTGCAATTTTATTTATTAAGGCAATTTCCAGTTAAAATGTTAATGTTTTTAATTAAATAATTAATTAATTTTTACATATTAATTTTAGTATCTAAAACCGGTATTTTAAATTTAAAAACTGGTTTTCAAATTTTTCAAAGTTATCCAAAAAACCTTTTTTTAAAAACCGACAACCCCTAGATGAATTAACTTTGGTATTAAAGATAGGAAGAGTAGATGTATATATCTTCCAGTTTTGTGGAAAGTTGAGAAAAATAACAGCCTTATAAACAAAAAAATACATGAAACACTAACTACAGAAATTGAAATGCATCGCAAACTGTTGTACTTATATTTAAACAACTAACCATTTCATTCCTTGTAAGACATTTATTTTGAAGCCTACAATTATAAAGAGAGCTGGCTAATAAATTTGCCATTTTGTTTGTCTGCCCAATTTTGTTGTTTTTTTTGACTACTATATTCATTTTAAGTGAAATGATGCTGGTCCACATTTTTAATATATTTCACTCATCTAAAATACACATCATTCTATATTGACAATCAGACTTCAGTTTGGTAATTGATTGATAATGCCTAGTTCTGATCTTGAATGCATGAACAGAATAATATTTTAAGATCAACAATTCTAGACATATCCATAGAAAGATAAGACAAAACAGTGTCAAACAGAAATAATGATCATCAAAAAATAAAAATACTATTTATTATCTGTAACTTGAGAATTCCATTAGAACAGCATAATCAAGATTATGCTCTTAAATTTATAACAACAAAATTCTAGTATAAGTAACACTTGTATAACACTGTTCCTACAACATAATTTCACTCTAACATGATTAGAAATTGTTAAAACACTGTATAACATGATACTTCTACCAACACAGTTTTTATTTAATACATTTAGAAAATTACATTTACTCCCCTATAACATACAACATTTTCATTAATTTTTGTAAATCCACACTGTGGACACACACACACACACACACACAAACACACATACATACAAACACAAAATGCAATCATTGGGAAATACTTTGCTAAAATTAGTCATAAATGCAATTTACATACATACATACATACATACATACAAACACAAACACAAAATGCAATCATTGGGAAATACTTTGCTAAAATTAGTCATAAATGCAATTTAGATAACTTGCTATGAGAGGAACGATATGCAGTCTATTTTCGATTTTGATTTGAAATTGAATTAATTAATTTAATTTTAAAATGGAGTTAATTGTCAACCATTGAATATTTTGGGTTCCAAATGTTCAGTTCTTGGATAGAAAGCAAGTTTTATTCTTCAATAAAGGAATGTATAAAAACAAACTTTTTTATTCATAAATTTTTTTTGGTATATGTTAAGGAATGACTGTTTTGTAGCAGGTTAGATTACAGATTTTGTAAAGAGAGCAGAATATATATATACTTTAAATGCAGAAAAAGTTCAAAAGGTGAAGCTGATATTGTTAAAAAGAAAAATGTTCTTATTTTAACTAAATAATGGCAAGGAAAATATAATTATTAAATGAATGTTACATAAGTTGTATACTTTTTCTTTCTTTTTGTTTTACACACACTTTTTTGGAGGGGACTTAGGAATATACTTTTTCTTTGTTTCGTATTGTTAATAAGAATCTTAATCAAAATTAAGGTTCTCATGTGGAATTAAAGAAAGTTATTTGCTTTTAATTGGTTTTGGAATATAATTACATGGGGGACTTAGGAATATACTTTTTCTTTGTTTCGTATTGTTAATATTCTTAATCAAAATTAAGGTTCTCGTGGAATTAAAGAAAGTTATTTGCTTTTAATTGGTTTTGGAATATAATTACATTTTCTGTATTGGCTCCAGGTCTCATATAACACAGTTTCACATAACACTGTTTTTTTAGGAACCTATCTGCTATGTTATATGAGGGTTACCTGTACATAGATTAATGAACATAAAACATAAAGGAAAATGTGCAAAATTAGAAAACAGCATGATTAAATAGGAAGAAGTCACAATATTGAGCAAAGATTTACTAGCTTCTATATGTAAATAATTCAGGCAACATTGAATCCATATAAGGCATAACCCAAATTGAGAACAGACAGTTTCTGGCATAAGAAAGATAATTTTCAGAGAAACAAACTGTCAAAAGGACTTGTAAAAAGGTGCTGTTAGAAATTTCGACAAAATTCAATTAATAAAGTTGGATAAACAATCTGCTAGCATTTAAAAAATAAAAAAAATTATTCTGGAAGGGGTTGTCAGATGATTGCCTACCAAAAATAGCAAGTTAGTTGTCAAGGAAAATTAAAACTTTGGGATAAAGGAGATTTTTTTTATAGTTTAACTTTTAAGTTAAACCATAAAATTTAAACAAAGAAAAAAAGTACAAAAATAAATATTGTACAGCAGAATGGCAAAAAAATTAGAGGAAGATAAGTATTGCAGGGGAAATGTAAATTTTATATTAACCCATCGCCTTCAAGTAATCAATCACAGGAGTGTCAGGTGATCTACTTACCAAAGGAGGAAATTAGAATAATTTAAGAATATAATTATCAAAAACTAATGATTATGTTATCTATGGCATTTCATCAAAAACTCCTGATAACCAATGGGTTTAGATTGTTTATGCTTACTATACTGTTAACAGTGGTTTTTGATAGGATGGAACTAAAAAATGGTATGTACATGCTATTTTTAGCTCTGTCAATAATTTCTGGATTTGGAAACTTCAAGAACTGAATGATTTATATGCCTATAATGCTGCATTTCCCTGTACCTCATAGTTTATTGGCCTTCATCTTGATATACAGCCTTCTAAGTCAGCAGTTTCAAACTTATAACCTATGATACCTTTCTTGTGGCTCATGCCATATTTATTATAATTTCAAGAACATATAGAAGATATTCAGAAAAATCATAACCATTTTTCATGAAATAATTGAAATTTACTAAACTTTTAAGTGTTTTAATAAACTGTATTGAAATTCAGTAAAGCATAATAGATTTGTATATTAGAAGTGAAAGTTTTGTATTGAAAAAATTTTATCATTTACAAATGGTTTTATAATTTTGAATATGAATTGCAATAAATTATATGTAAATAGTTAAAATAATCAATCTTTCAAATTATTTTCTGCATATAAAATTTTTTCTGTAATGCACCATTTTATCTTGGATTATCTTAATATCTTTAGTTGGCTGGAGAGCTGCATTTACCTTAAGGCAGTTTCCAAACTGTGGGGTGCATCACCTAGGAGATGCTAGTCTATTGCAAGAGGGCATGCAAGAATTAACAAAAACATCACTTTTGAGACACAAAAAAAATAAATTCAAATTAGTGTAAAAAAATGAATCAGCAAAATAAAATTTACAGTACATATATCCATGTATCCAAAAACTTTCTGATGTAGCTATTTTAAATAGTCTTATGAAGTGATTGAAAAAGAATTGCAAGTAGTCATATCTTCGACAACACCCCAATTTGAAAGAATTTGTGCTAAAAAATAAGCCCATCCATCAAATTAAATACAAGGGTTAGTCATGTGAGGAGTTTCTCCTCGTAGGTTCTGAACCCCTACCCCCAAGCCTTCCGGTTCCCGTTGATCAAACGAAATTTTAATTTGAATGTGCGCTTCCCAATTTCTCAGGAATGATGCCAGAAACTCCATATCCAATAAATCACTTTTATTTACTCTCCTTGAGAATCTACAACTTACAAATGTGCACATCAACAGTAGAGAAATAAAAAAAAAGCGTTCTAGTCTACCGAACTCTGGTATTTATACAATGCCTTATTTACATGACCAACGGTTGAAGTTGCCAACAATCAAAAATATTATTTGTTTTTAATTACAAAAATAGGTTTATAAAATTAAATATTAACTAAGCATTAACTGTAACATTATAACTATTTAAATTTAAAAAACATAAAAAAATTTGTTTACAAATGCAAATGTCTTCGTTTCTGCCGACACAACATGGCGGCCACCGCCAAGACCCGTCCTCCTCCCACCAAGGTAGGTACTACAATCTTTACAGTCAAATAAAAACCATTAAAACGTTTTTAAAAATAATTTATTGAGTGAATGAGAAACACATCTACATCTCCCCACACTCAATACAAGTTCTCCAACATTTACAAAGTGGCTGAATTCTTGTGGAAAAAATTGTTTTGGTTGGCTTTGCAACCAGTCATGCACCACTCAGTGTATCTCTTCATCTGATCAGAACTCCTTTCCCCCAGTGCCTCCTCAGTGGTCCAAACAGGATAATCACTGGAAGCAAGATCTTGTGAGTAAGAAGGATGCAGACACTCAAAATGAAGGTCTTCAATGATTGCAACTGTTGCACAGGCAGGTATGAGGTTGAGCATTGTCATGCTGAAAAATGACACCTGTAGACAGCAGTCTATGTCACTTGGTTTTTATTGTACGTCTTTTAAGATGATTCTTCAGCAGATCCGAATAGCAATTTAGCCCTCTGGCTCTCTAAATGATATTTTCTCTCCATTTTAAAACTTTGCTAAAGTTATAATAATGATTAAATTTTTACAGAACTAATT
>AYEL01042048.1:0-12557 GCA_000484575.1 Olivierus martensii
TAATGGGAGCCTATGAGAGTTGCGCGTCCTGTTGTACATAATCCGTGACCAAGGTGTTGGTTGCTATCCTACTCTAACCTAGTGTCCAGTCACACTTTCTTTGACTGGATTCTTTCCACTTTCCTTTTCTTTACTCCTCCTTCTCACTTCACTTCTCCCTTCCCTGGGTCATACCTTTGAGTCCGCCCACCTATCCCAACAAAACATTCTGTCTTAGGCATTGGTTCGCATGTCTTTGGGTGGGTTGTCAAGGATTGGCTGGTGGCCCAGCATCATGCTTTTTGGAGGTCTCTCTCTGGCCTTAGGCATGCGAAGGCTCTCATTTTGGGTTGCTCTGTTCAGCGAACTAAAGAGTTGCATTCTCTGAATAAATATGAAGTTAGGATTGTTGTCATCTTGAAACACATCTTCACTTGATTGGACTTGTTGATAGTCCTATGTGTAGAAGATGTCAGTATGAGGAGGAAACTCCTTTTCACATTCTGTGTGAATGTGTGTCCCTTTCGTGGCTTATGCGTGATCTCTTGGGGATGTATTTTCTTGTTCCGGAGGATCTTGCTACTGTCCCATTGAGGAAAATATTGTCATTTGTTTTAAAGATGGGTCTTCTTCTGGGATGATTTGATTGAGGGTGCACAATAGACCATTGTTGGTTGCAGTGAATCTAATCAACTTGCCAAATTTAACCCTTGAGATACACAACGGAAATTTTAAACCAAAACAAATTTAGATAAACTATACAAATTACTAAGCCAATGAGTGGCGCCATCTATTAATTACAAATTAAACTAGAATTTTGATTAATTTACCTGAAGAAGAAAAAATCCGCCTCAGCCCGGGATTGAACCGGTGACCTTTGGGCTAACATCCCAACGTCATACTGCTAGACCACCAAGCGGATTGATTCTTGAATCCGCTTGTTGGCAGTTGATTCTTCAATCTATCTATCTAATCATAAAATTTATTAAATAATTTGGTAATCTTATTGCCAATATTTTTATTTGTTAATAGTGGCAGACAAACTAGACTTTGCCACAAGCTGCCTGCCACCTTACAGAGAGATGAGCTTGATTGTGGAGAATGAGGATCAATAGGCCAGTCCAGAACCCACAAAGAAATTTTCTAAGAAAAATTTCCCAAGATCCTGATTCAATTCCAGATCAATCCATCCATGCAGCAGTCCAGCTTAATTCAAATTCATTTAATTTATACATTAATTTATTTAAATAATAACTTAAATATATATATATATTTTTTTTGCCTATTTTACACCCCTTTCCAATCAGAGAGATTACTAAGGGGCGGGGCCAGTTCCAACCATGGGCTGCACCCACACCCATGGAGGGGGCCAGATGGTGAAGAACACGGATCGCCAGACCGGGCCCAGCATCCCGAAAAAAATCCAGGACCAGACCCGGGACGCAAACCCAGGTCCTCCTGCATAGCATGCCTACAGCGTTACCACTTGGCCATCCAGCCACTGACTTAAGTATATTATATTCTAAAAGCTGACAGGAGCAAATGCAAAGTCATATGCTGCTAATACTACATTACTTAACAATTAGTATCACCTACTGTCAATAATTTATTTATGTACAATAACAAGTAAAGAAAACATAAAGTTTACACTACCTGGTTTACAAAAACTAGTTAGTATAAACTTTATAATAATATAAAATAAAATTTTTATAAAATCAAATGCAATCCTACAGAATCAAATGTAGTATTATCATGATCTTTAATAGTAGAACATGACTTATTATATTTCATGAAAATCTAATAATTAGTTCAAAAGTTATTAGTGGGAACAAGGCAACAAACATGATGATGATTTATAAGCTTCCTTTTTCTTTGGAAAGTAGGCTAAAATACAATTTTTGTTCACTTTATTGTAAAATAAACATCTTTCATCCAAAATTAAATAAGAAAGATATCTATTTATGATTATTTGTATTTTTATTGAATGTGTATTTATGGTGCACTTAAATTTTTCAATATATATAAACAGTACATTAAATATTAATTTTATGGCAAAATAATCAAAAATAACTGAGATTATTGTAAATAACTTATCAGACTTTTATTCCTACAGTTTTCATTATTATTTTAATTACATAATTTTTTTATTTATAAATTACACGATACTGTATTTATTTTGATTCATTGTGAAAAATATTTAGAAAAGCTATGCTGATCCATTCTAATGATAACTTTTGACTGAGATCAGAAAATGACCAGCACAATCCAATACAAAATTCATAGTACATTATCATCATACATATAAACAGATTTCTTAAGGATAGCCATATTAAATAATTTCTTCTATGTGACATGTTAATTTATATATTAAATATATAAAGTTTTTTAAATAAAGTATTTACAGGTTGAAATGCTTACAGACATATAATCAAATTAATAGGCTACATGTTCAAATTTTCCCAAAATGGAATATTTAGATATGACACTTTCATTCATTATTAAACCAATCCAGTCAACTATCTGTACATAAACTTGCTGATGACATGTCTTGACAAAGTTTAGAATCACTCATATCATCTGCAAGTGCTTCTAAAATGTCCAACAGTAATGCTCTGCTTAAAAGATGAAATCGAGGTAGACGTGCCACCTAAAACAAAAATATTTAAACTAAATTTTTAATAATTTATATTTTAAATAAACAGAACTCGATTAAAATAATCAAATATTCAATCTGTTATAATAATGCACAATATAATAATAACTGATTTTTTTTTTATTTGAAGCTAATATATTTCAGGCACTCAACAATAATTTATTCTTGCTAATTTTGCATTTTTCATTAATACATTCAACTTGTCAAAAAATCACATACCAAGGAGTTATCAGAATCAAATGAAACTGTGTGTGTGATTATAACATTAATATAAGTAAGTGATTACAATATCAGAGTAAAAAGCTATTTTATTGCTTTTACACATGAAAGGAGGCTCTAGAATCCTGTTGGCCACCTCTAGACTGGATACAAAATGTGATATTGGGCAGGCATGGTATCTTGTGGCATATCTGTCATTAATTGCTGTAATAAATACATGATTTATATAATGTTATTTATAAATCTCTCTCAAATATATAAGAGCATTATAAGATCATATATAATTTAGAGTATTATATATATCCTTGGTCTGCTCAATTGTCAGATTTATCATCAATAGGATATAAGGGACCATTTAGGACACCAACTTTGACAGCCAGTTTGCACACTCTAGAGGTCCCACACATCATATTGATGATAAATCCGGCAATTGAGCAAGCCAAGGAAGAATGACAGCCTGGCAGAGATATGCCTGTGACTCCTTTGCTGTGTGCAGCCAAACATTATCCTGTTGAAAAATGCCCACAGGGAACCCTGCCACGAGAGGTAATACATGTGGCTTCAGGATGTCCTGAACATATCACTGTGCTGTCATTGTCCCTCAGATTACTACTAGGAGTGACTGGCTGTCATATGCGATGGTTTTCAGATCATCACACCACAGTTGTAGGGGCAGTGTGTCATTCAGCAGCAAAGGCAGAATTGTAGTGCTGACCAAAGGGCTTCCAGACACGAATATGGCCATCATCAGTGCCCAAACTGAACTTGGATTCATTGCTGAGGACAACCTGGTTCCATTCCATAGCAATCCAGTTTCATTGTGCACAACACCATTGCAAATGCAAGTGATGATAGGTGGCTGCCAATAGCACACATAATGGGCACTGTGAGAACAAATATCATTCAGCCAAGTGCCTTGAAATGGTTCTGGCAGAGACTGGGACCTGTAATGACGGTGCCATCTGTCTCTGGTGGCAGGCAACGAAACACTTGGATCTGTTTGGGCTTGTTGGAGGACAGATGGTGGTCTGTTGAGATCATTCTGAGTCTGGTTGCCACTTTGCATACTCTCACTAATCCACTGGCCCCAACACCACCTAACAGTCTTTTCAGAATAGCCTAAGTGCTAGAAAATTCATTCAGCTTCTCTCATTCCAATAATCTGGCCCCCTCTCAAACTCTGTTAACTGGGAGAATTCTCTTCAATTGCATCTTAACAGTTTGTCTAGTGATCAAATATCCCTCCACAACAGGTAAGCTACAGACAAGTTGCCTCTCAGAGCCTTTTATAGGTCAACAGAGAAAGCATTTTTATGTCTTATGGTAGCAAGCGCATTCATCTAATTACATAATCATTTGCATATCTAATATATCTGAACTGTATATCTAATATCTATATAACTATATATCTAATATATCTATATCTAATGTATCTTGTATATCTTATATATACTGTAATCATAACTGTATGCTGACTTTTGCAGCAAAGCAATTTCTTTTTGGTATGTGATTTTTTTTGGCAATGAGTGTAATTGAAAACTTTTTATGAAAGAATTGAGAACAAAGAAAGAAAAATTAATATCTTTACCTTGGGAAAATGATGAACTATTAGATTAAGTGCATACTTTTTCATATCAATTGCTTGTATTCGATCAGCAGCTTCCAAAATCTGAAACAAAGAATTAATAAAACAACAATTATATATATACAATAATATTATTTACATTTTATATGAAATGACATTTAAATATATATTTAATAACAGCAAAATTTTTTAAGTAAATTTAATAAATATAACAATATTTAATTATCATATTGATTATAATTAATTTATTTTTAATAAATGAAATTTAATTTCATTTATATATAATTTTACATATTACAGATTAAAACCATCACATATGTGATATGGCTTAGTCATCAAAATAATAAGTTTAATGATCAAACCCATATGGCATATAAGATTGGCAACTGAATAATAAGATCAAATCTGTTGAATAACTGTACCTACCAAGTTTCATATAGGAAAGATAGGATCAGTTCATCTGATCTTGTTTCATAGATTCTTAGCAATAATATATAGATATATGCTATCTGTATCAAAAATTGATTTTTGATAAATTTCTTCTAATGCAATAGAAGCATTTCAATATAGAGAAATATAAGAAATTGCAATCAAATTTTGTTTAATAAATAAATATTTATTTATGAGAGAAAAAAATAAGATTCCAAAATAACAAAAAATTATTAGCATGTATACTAAAATCTTAAAAAGATTTTTAAAAGTCTCATTTTGTTAGTTTTGTATTACACTCAATAATTAAGAAATGACATTAAGCAGACTTCTGATTAATTGGGTAGTCATGAAATTATTTTCCCCAAATAATCTGCAAAATACTTAAAAAACTCATAAGTTGGACAACATGAATTTAATATTAAAAAATAAATAAATTGAATGAATATATTTATTCAAATATTCTATTATTTATTGAAAAAGGAAAGAAGAAATTTTTTTATTTGCAGCAAGAAATTATTGCAGTATTTATAATTTTAATTTGATTCACCAATTATCTAAGATATAATAAAGAAATGAATCTGAATCTTTTAAAAATCTTTTGGATATCACATCTAAGATTAAACAATGATAATTAAACAGCACTTCCAGGTTGCAAATTAACTCTGATTAATCTAAAATCTAGATAATCCAACCTCAGATAATTGGGAGTCTAATTATTTTCTAACAGAAATTGGAAAGAAGCATATTGATTTTTAGTAACAACATTGTGAACTTCATACAATATTTACTACTATGGAAAATATTGGATGAAAATTATTCACCATCAGTTATATTCCTGTTATTTAATTAACTATGAATGATACTACTAGTACTTAATATTAATCAATAGTTTCAACTCTATTTGTTTATACATCTACAAATGATCATTCATAGTCTATCAAAAAATTTTTGGATATCTTCCTTGCCTATATAATTTCTACTAAATATTTCTCATTTTAAAATGGTGTTTCTTCAAGTTGGAAAGCAAAACTTAAGTGTATATCAAATCTTTCAATAATGCAGAAAAATATTCTGAACTATTACGGCATATCTGAATTATATTGGATAGACATTACTTATGAGATGCACAAAAAAGATGATGGCAAATAATTACTATTTTAACTAACTGCTGAAAAACAGAGTACACATAATTCTTCTAAAAATAGCACTTAACAGCAATTGAAAACAATAATTTAATTTTATTGTAATGTTTTCGGTTGATAAACAACCATCATCAGCACACAGAATAGAGTACAGTGGTGCCTCGCAATTTGACACTAATCCGTCACCGAAGTAATGTCAAATTGAGAAACTATCGAATTGCAGGATAATATTTCCCATATAAGACTATGTAAAATAGATTAATTCGTTATTGGTACTGTCGAATTGCAGGCATTTCCCATATAAGAAGACTATGTAAAATAGATTAATTCGTTATCGTGTCCTCATCTCACTCTCCTAACGGATGAGGGGAGAGGGATACACTATATTATATCCCACTCCCCTAATGAGTGAGATGAAAGAGATACACTATATTATTTACTACCCACTCCCCTAATGGGTGAGGTGAGAGAAATACACTATATTATTTACTTTATTATATGTTTTTTACTATTGTATAACATACTAAATTACAAAATACACTATTTTATACCACACATAATTTATTAGCCCTTAGATGTTGGAATGAAGTCTTCCAGCAGACCACATAATTTATTAGCCCTTGGATGTTGGAATGACCTTCCAGCAGACACCCTAGCACCCATAATCCTCTCTCTCTGTTACAAAATGTTGCCACAGTTGTCCTAGAAACGCCATACTCAGTTACATTTTAATTTTTCTACCTTTCTGCACTTTATCTACAATTTTTTTCTTCATCTCTTTGTTCAATCAAGTGTTCTTCTTTTCAGAATTATTCCTCTGGTCAGTTCTCTTTGAACCCATCATTACATTTCACTCAAAAAATAATAATAATTACAAATTTTTTACTTTCCGAAAAACGTACAATTGAAAATTGTACTCACAAACAACTCGGGCAAACACCAAAGTAGCCCAAAAAGAACTGACAAATAGCAAATGAAATAGGGCAAACACCAAAGTAGCCCAAAAAGAACTGACAAATAGCAAATGGCTGGCAAACACCAAAGTAGCCCAAAAAGAACTGACAAATAGCAAATGACTCAGCAAACACTAAAGTAGCCCAAAAAGAACTGACAAATAGCGAATGACATCACCACAATTCCATGCACGCGCATGTGCCAACCTGCGAAACTCAAATGTCGAATTGCGACGCATCACTGTATATACATATACCAAACCCGCAAAACTCAAATGTCGAATTGCGGGACATCGAATTGCGAGGCACCACTGTTCCCGCAAAACTCAAATGTCGAATTGCGAGGCACCACTGTATTTACAAATCGGCCGCGAAACTCAAATTTCGAATTGCAAGACCATCGAATTGCGAGGCACCACTGTACAAAGCTGTAGTTCGTTTTTAAATGTATATCTCTTAAAAGAAAGCAAACTTTTAAAATTTTAAATTAAGATTATAAAATTTAAATTATTAAACAAAATTACAAATGCACTTTAAATGTAATGCTACATACATATAAATATTTTAGTTTAACTAGGAATATAATATTTAATTAATGATTCACAAATAATTTTTAGTTATAATTATTAAAAATTAATAAAATTAGAATTAAAATGGCTCATATGGGATAGTAAGAACTTTAGTTATTGCATTAATGACTTCTGATTTTTTTCAAAGTGTACTACCACGCTGTAGAAATATCCTTACTTATCTGTTCATTAATGACATTTTTATACTGTTCTCTTTGTACAGGGTGGCACGCAGGAGTGGAAGATTTTGAAAATGCCTTAATGCACAGTAATAATATTTTTATTGTTACATAATTCTGGACAGAAAAAGGTACATATATGCCATTTACAAAAAAAAACAAACATAACTCACATTTTGAAAATAACATACTCTAAATGGCATATCTCCCTGAGGGACCATTCCTGCATTTGGGAATGGACGTTTCTCATAACTTTCTGCAGTGATAGATCAAATCTCTTCAGCCTTTAATTCATCCAGTGTATGAGGACAAGTAGAAACACGTGATCCTTTACCCATAAAAAGATATCACACACTGTCAGATCTGACAATCTTGCAGACCAGTTCATATTGCTGTTCCTGGACATGATATGCCTTCCCAAAAGGTCTCATAAAGCGACGATCAATATCTTTCGCTGTGTGAGCTGTAGCTGTCTTGCTGAAACTATGACAATTTATTCACTGCATACTTCTGTAGTTCATTCCTTAAAAACATTTCAATCATGTTCATGTACCATTATATGACATTACAGAAACTGCCTGTCCATGATCATCTTCATAAAAGTATGGACCAGTAATTCCTTACATTGAAATGGCACACCACACTGTCACTTTTTCACTGTGTAACAGTCTCTGGTGTAAGAAGTGGGGATTATTGGCAGTCCAGTACTGAAAATTTTGTTTATTCACATAGCCACTCAAGTGAAAATGTGCTTCATTGGACATCCACAAGTTTTCAAGGAATTTTGGATCTTCATTACATTTGGCCAAAAAATGTTTTAGCAAATTATCCATATCATGACAGCGCAGTTGAAAATAATGCTGAAATTCATGCCATGCAACTTCACAACAATCATTGTTTTTGTAAGTAGATAAATCACAGTTCATTAGCAAGTATATATTTTTATTATAAAAATATATACTTGCTAATGAGCTGTGATTTATCTACTTTCGTTTTAAGCAAGTAGTTTCTATAATTTTTGAACTTTTGGATTGTTTTTGTAATATGCTTTCGTGGTGAAAGCATATTACAAAAACAATGACTCCCCTGACCAATCCTCCATAGCAACTGAAATGGCATTGTCTATGCTACATTCTCATGGTCTCACCATGTTGCCAAATTTAACAATGACCTTGTACTATACAATTCAAAATCTCCCACTCTCATGCACCACTTTGTATTATTTCTAATGACTCTAATAATAAGCTTTTTTAAAATTATTATGTGATTTCACAACTCTTGCATCATCCCATTTGATTAGCATGTTATGTTTGTAGCACCTTTCCAATATCACTGTCCTTAGATTATCAATTCTAATGTCGGCTTTATGTTCTTGTATTCTTTCTTTTGAATTCCTTGTTGTTAGCCCTATATACTACTCCTGTTGGTTAAGATCTTGATTGTATAAAGATATAACATATATTCTGGCTCTTTGATCTGGGGATAGGAGACCTTGTTGTTTCGTAAGCATTGGAAGATGGTAGTGTTCCTTCTAAAAGCTAGTTTTAGCTCTTGGTTTCTTGCTAACTTATTTATGGCAGGTATTTCCCTAACTGTTGACAGTACTTGCAGAAATTTAGATGTTTGTTCGTTTTGGTAATGGCCTTGTTGTTGGGATGTGCAGGGTTGCTCTACTTGCCTATTCCGATTATTAGTACTATTTGCTTTTAAGACTTTATCATAAACTGCCTTTCTAAACCCTTGGGCCTTTCTTTCTTTTATGATCTTGTTAAATTCTTCATTCTTAGCTTGGATCGTGGAACAATATGTTGTTATATGTTTAAAGTATGATCTAAATGCTGTCCATTTGTAACTCTGATGGTCTGCTGACCATGCTGAGATGATCATAGAAACATAAGTCAGCTTTCTAAAAACTTTGGTGTTGAACTGTGTTAGTAGGGACTGCAAGATATAGTTTTCACAAGAGAGGACAAGACAAAGAAAATAGACATAATAAGGCAAACGAATATAATGCAATGCTTGAAGATTATATTAATTTAACCTGGCAGTGGGAAACTGCAGAATTCTTCTCCCGCATGCAAAAAAATAAAAATTCTGGTATTAAAAAATTTTTTTTTAAATCTGAAAAAATTAAAATTTTCCTAAATTGCTAGGTACTTCCTTATGAACTCATAAAATTTTACAATGCATCAAAAAGAGCAGAGGGAAAAAAAATTGAGTGGAGATCTCGTGGTTTGAGATTCCATGCTTTCTCTGTTAAAAAAAATTTTTTAACAACTTTTTAGGAAATTTTTTTTTTATAATTAATCCTTTCTAAAAATAGTTTATCATTCCACGGCACTGTAGTCGCCAGTTTCGCATTGCTTCGCTGCATGTATAAACAAGCAATTAAATTTTTAATTGTATTTGTAATGAAAAACTTTTGATAAATTTTTTCATTTTTAGATACTTCAATGAATTCCTCATCTAATTTTATATTTTTATTTAAGCCGTTTATTAAATTTTAAATAATGATAAAGCTTTTCCTACACACAGCTATCTTGTTATTTTATATATAAAATTTTGAAATAATTTCTCAAAAAATTTGATTGAAATGGCTTAACAAATAATACAATTATGAAATAAATATTAGAAGATAAAATAATAAACAATACTTTAAGAAATGAGTATTATGCTATAGCCTGAAATGATGTATGCACACACCACAAATTCTGACCCCAGTATTGCAATATATAGTGATTACTAAACTTTCAACATTTCTCTTTAAGAAAAATAATAAATTTCTTTGTTATCATTAATTGTTAAGACAGAGAATTTTTGATTCTATCTATTGTCATAATCTGCATATTATACATTCAATTAAAAATTTAAAAAAAAAAAAATAAATATCTTTTCTCAGATGGAAAATGCTATAACAGAAACAAATTAACATATCAGAGAATATAAAAAAATTAGAATATGAAGTAAAATTTTATATTACATGTGATTTAGGATCTTTTGAAGTTGAAGAATTATATTTCACACTCCCGCAATCAGATTTTATTGCCCTTGTTCGCGTCCCTTCCCCACTCGTGCACCACCTCCAAATGACCTTGGACCATCCTGGGTAATAAGATCATCTAGTTTGTTTACAAATTGTTTGACTTTGTTTTGACTTTGAAAAAATATTTATGGCTGAATGAAATATGATACTCTTTTTATTTACATAATTTTGATAAGAGGTATATTATTTAAAAATTTTTTAAAAATCGTAATAAATTATACTAAAAAAATGATTTTTTTTGCATTAGAACATAGACACTTGGCCAAAAAATAAGGTTTCATACAGTCGGAAGATTTATTTTAACAGAACAATGAAAATTTTGCATTATTAGCAGATAATTATTCTGCATGCAAATTTCATTTCCCCTTAAAATTCGGTTTCATATTACCGCTTACAGATTAATAACTCAGGTGCAACAGAACTACAGTCAGATCCAACAAATAAACTAAAGGCAAAGACAGAAAAGCTTACAAAAAACAGCATTTCCCTCAGTGATTAATCTTTAAAAAGACTCCAGATCCACTTGTCCTAGACTCTTTGGATATATAAAAAAACATAAAAATCCAATAACTATCCGTCCCATAGTAGAAAAATGTAGGTCGCCACTTATAGAACATATTAAGGCACCAGTGGGCTAAGATAAGCTAGAAGCTTATTCTTATGCAGTCACATCTGCACAGCAATTTATGGATAAGATTAAACAAGTAATGCCTGCTCATGGAGACACCTTAGTAATATATGACTATGAAAAGCTATATCCATCTCTACAGCTAATCCCTACTTGCTTCTATTTTTACAGATTCCACTTAGAAAAAGTTACAGATTTGGAAAATATAGTGTCATTACTCAGGGACATTGCAGCACTAATATGTTATGACACATATTTTGAGTTTAACAATAAATTCTAAAAGCACACTTGTGGAGTGCCTATAGAAGGCCCAATGGCAGGGGTCCTAGAGGAAATTTTTCTGAGATATGTAGAGAAAGACAGCCTAAAAATCTTTAATGCCAATTATAAAATATTTTTAAGATATATGGATGATATATTTGTTATATAGAAGGATAGAAATGACAAAACATTAGAAATGAAAGAAGCTTTCACAAATAACTCAATGGGTCTAAACTTAATATTGATCAAGTCAGTTCAACATCTGTACATTTCCTGGATATACAAATAGATCTAATACTAACACAGTTCAACACCAAATTTTATAGAAAGCCGACTTATGTTTCTACGATCATCCCAGCATGGTTATAGATCATCAGAGTTACAAGCAGGCAGCATTTAGATCATACTTTAAACATATAACAACATATTGTTCACAATCCTTTTTTTCTTTTATGAATTTAACAAGTTCATAAAAGAAAAAAAGGCCAAGGGTATAGTTTCAATTTATGAATGCAGTTTATGATAAAGTCTTAAAAGCAAATACAGTGAAACCTGCTAAAACGACCACCTTTGTAATACGACCCCCTGAACTAACTACCACTTTTTAGATGGAACATCCCGTTTCGTATATATAAAACATGGTTTTCGACCTGTTTAAAACGACCCTCCCTTAACGCGACCGCGACCGGCAATAAAATCATATTTTTTAAAAAATCCTGTTAAAAATGACCAGTACCGAAGGATATTTTGCTTTTTAAATTTTTGAACCAACCCGAGCCGCTCCGACACGGCTGAAGTGGATGAGTCCAAATACAAAAGGGAAAGTCGGTAGAAAGACACGGCTGAAGTGGATGAGTCCAAATACAAAAGGGAAAGTCGGTAGAAAGAAGCATGGGAATGATTTGGTTTTGATT
>AYEL01042052.1:0-34415 GCA_000484575.1 Olivierus martensii
CTATTGATGTGGCTGACAGTACAGTATGAAGTCAAAATTCTTTATCCCGTGCCCATGTGGTGGCACATAATTAGTCCTATCATTGGTCTACTGTTTGAAAAGTGCTTCGGTTCATTTTATGTCGGTACCCCTACAAGAATTACGCATACGGATACAGTAAAGTTCTAACAAGTGTTGATATTTTAGGTTTTTTCTTTACTTAATTAAATTTATCCCTTATTATGGCTCCCCAAAAAGTTAAAAGTGTTAGTGAAGGTGGTGTTAAACATGCTTTCTTCTAATATTACTGTTATATTTATTTCCTTTCTGTATTATTTCCACACATAAAGCCATAACATGTTAAAAATTTTTTCTAGAAAAAAAACGTATTATTTGGATTTACATTAATTGCAATGGGAAAATTGATTCGGATTAGGAACTTTTCAGATCACGAACAGGGTCAAGGAACAGATTGTGTTCGTGAACCGAGGTATCACTGTATATTAATTATAGCTGTTATTATTTTATTAAAACAAAAACACAAAATAATTCAGTAATTTAAAGAATTAAATTGATTAGGTTTGGCATTTCCCACACATTATCAATTATTATACAGGAAATTTATACATAGGCATTAAATTTTTCATAATTACACTAAAGATTGTTTATATTCAGAATACATATAATAAATATTTTATACTTGGAAAAATACTTTAATATAATCAAAAAAGTTTTAGAAAAATCCATCATTGTCAAATGATAATTAATTTTTGTTTTAATAGAAAATCAGAGATATGCATTAGCAAATTTGAGATAAATATATATTTGGCACAATATTAATAAAAACAATCACTTATTTATAATATTAAATTTGGAATAGGACATATGAATTACACAATTTTTTTTATAATTTATAGTTTAATAATGAGTAAAACTTTATTAAGATATGAATTAGTTTATAAATTATACAATTGGACTTTAGTTTAGTTTTAGAACAAAATATAATCATGTAAAAAAATCTGCACTAAATTGATTGATTGATAATGTAATGATTTTTTATAAAAATTAAAAATTATCTTCGCAAATTCAAAAACAGATATAAATTAGTGCAGTAAGAAAGTTCATAAACAAAACAAGTTTAATATATATGGCAAGGATGGAAAAATTTTTCCAAATATGGGCAATTTGAAGCATATTCAAAATATCAACAGGGTAAAAGAAATATTATTATTTATATTTTTATTTATTTATAGTACTTCATTATGCTAGTTATTTGCTCTTGTTTTTTGGTAAAATTCATTGTTTATTATTTTGCTGTGAATTTAAAATAGTCTAGAAAAATAAAATTATAATGTCAATTAAAAAATATTTTTATGAAAGTTTCAGCAAGTTGGATATAATGCCTTCACAGGCTGCATTTGATCCACAGACCAAATACAGCCTGTGAAGGTATTTTATCTGACTATGTTTCCTTATCTCAAGTTTGTAATATTTATATATATATATTTACTGGCCTATAATATAAAGATTTGAATATTATATTATATATTTAATTTCACAAGTGTTATATTTATGAATGCTTCTTGACTTACATAAATTTGACTTTATATAAAAAATTCTTATAGCAAAATATTTTTAAATCATTAATCTATATAAGAAGTTTAATGCTGAATCAAACTAGTTTCTTTTAAATTAGTGTCCCAAATGAAAATAATTCTCTACAACAATAAATTAAGCAAATAAATAACTTATGGACTGATTTGATACATTAATAATTTAACATAACATTCTAATTATTAAATTTATAAGTTAATATTATTGTCATTAGCATCTATTTCATCCACTGCTGGCTTTTTCCCTTGTCTTGACTGCCACTCTAATTCTCTTTGTCCAATTGTGTATCTCAATACGAGTATCTCATCAACATTACTTACTGCTTCTAACTGCTATCATTATATGCTATTTGTTTTTCCCTTAACCAGATGTTGACCTTATATTCCTTTCTGGTGAAACCTAATATGTATCTTTTGATGCTTCTTTAAATAAGATATAACAGAGGCTATATAACTGTTGTCTACAGAAATGTCAGATGACAATGAAAATAATAAAAATATTGATTTTGCATAAATCACATTTTGAGAACTTTGTTTATTCAGCATTGAACCAATCATATAATCCAGTTTATTGTTTTATATTTAATAACAGAATCATGATTATGACAGTACTCTAGTGATGGTTATCATAACATATTTATGAAAATATTATCATATGTTACATTAACAATGAAATATCATCCTAATTCATAAGTTTATGCATATTTTACAGGGATTTTGAAACATGGTAAATAAATACAGTTAACTATAAACGACTAACATCTTCTAATAACACAAGAAATCACAAAAAAAAATCAAAAGCACTTGATGTAGTGTTTATTATATATATCTAATAATAAAATAGTGTATTTATTCTGTTTCAAGTGCTTGTTGTGATTTCTTGTAAAATACAGTTAATTTTATCAATAAGTGATATATATATATATATATAACTTCATTATTAATAACCATTTTTCTGGAAATTGTTTTATTCCATCTGGTTTTGATGTGAAATAATCAGATATTGCTCTTTTGACTTCTTGTTTAATATTGAATTTTTCCCTAGTAAAAAATTCTGAAAGTTCAGAAATAGAGGAAAATCATTTAAGGAAATATCTGGCAAGTGTAGTGGATATAATTTGATCTTCCAACTGAAGTCCATAAATTTCTAAAATTGTTGTCTGTGTAATGTAGTGTGTAGAATTATGTTGATGGAACAGCACCTTTTTTGTTCACTAATTAAGAATTTTTTTAAATTATTTCTGAATTTAATTCTGAAAGTTGTCAATAATAGGCTTTTGTATTTATCATTTGATTTAGAGCTAAAGTTCAAAATGAATGAAACTACATATATCCTATCAAATAGATGAGAATTTTTTGTATGCATTACCTTCTATGTTATTGATATGGTCTTTTTATCCTTATCTGACAATTGTTTTTTTCTTGTGACTTGACAGAATACTCATTTTTCATCATCTATGATGATGTAGCCAAGAAACAGCTCCTGTACATAGTGGATTAAAAAAAATATAGTTGCTTATTTATTGTTAATGATGGCATGAGACCACTCAACTGACAACCATTTTCCAAGATTCCTATCCTATCTTCTTTAAGTAATAATATATGATTCCATGAGATGAATTGAGTCTTTCAGCAATATGATTTATTATTAATTCTAGTTCTGCATCCACAAGACTAGTGAATGCTTTCTTGTTAATTTAACATGAAATCCAGAATGAAATTTGTCCTAAACACTGCTTTATCCATCTCCAAATCTTGTAAAACCATATCTGAGCAGTCCTTACACTGATAGCATTATTATTATGAACCAAATTTATTTTCTGCTGCACGAATTGTGGTTTCATCACTCAAAACAAAAAGTATAAAATATGTTCTTTGTATTAATCATCAATATTCATTTTTTTAAATATTTATTCTTGTGAAATCTTCATGAAAGTTGATGATAAATTGATTAACTAAATGTGCCCTCTGCATAAAATAATCCTGGATAAATATTTAAATTAATCAAGTGAGATTCACAACAATAACTTAAGAAAATAAATAAACTTATGGATTGATCTGATACATTAATATGTTATGTTGAATGAGCTATGACTAATTAATTAATTAGACATCAGCATATGTTTAAGCAAAAAAATGATATTTAATACTTGCTAAAGATCTTTTGGCTTAAAAAAGCCACCTTCAGTAACTTTTAGCTTATAATATATCAAATAGAACAAATTGAATTAATTTCAAATACAGGAATATTTAAAAGCAAAAAGTATATAAGAAGTACACGAGCTGTGACAATATATTTCATGAAAAATTATGCAGTTTTAAGAACTTGATTATAGAAGTAATGAATACAATTATGAATAAAAATGAAAAAACAAATCAAAAACTGAATATTTTAAAAAATGAGCACTGAGGCCTGAAAGCTCAAAAATAAAATAATACAAACCAAATCATAGTTGTCAATGTTTTCAGCTGAATATCAGGTAAAATCTCTGAAAAATGTTTCTGTCATGCATAAAAAGTATTTGAAAAATAAATATTCATAAAATGAAAATTCAATTCTTATTAATTTTAATATAAAAACTTAGATTCCAAAAAATTAACATTTTAATATAGCAAAATATTTCAAAGCTATTAAAATATGAGTCAATTTAATATTAATAACACAGGTTTTTATAATATTTTTAAAATAAAATTGAAAGCAAATATGAATTAGTACAATTCATCAAAGCAAAAATTTTCAAAATGAATATCTGAATATCTCAGTATTTCTAATAAATTTTCTCTGCAAGAAAAAATATCAGAAATATTGAAGTGCTCAGACAATTCAAAATAAAAAATAGAAACTGAAAACCAAAAAATATAGAAATATTCAAATAGGTTTCTATTTTTTTGTGTGAATTGTATGAAGAGGGTTAAAAATTTGCAAAAAGACTGACAAATATGTTATTTTATTTAATATTTCAACAAAGAAAATAACAATATTTCTGAAATTCATTTTAACATAGACTTTATTTAAATGAAATTTGCAAACAACCAAAATATTAACCGAGTTTAAAATATTTCTGTACAGTTAGCAAGGATAAATATGTTTATATAATAAGCATATTGAAAAAACTTTTATGAAAATAAGAATTTTTTTAATTAGACCTGACATTAGAATCTTTATCAATCATTTTAAAATGATACTAATTGCAAGTGCATTATTTTCTAAAATTTAAGAAAGAATACATTTGCTATAGCACCATTATAAAATGCTTTAAATATAGCTTTGATATCATATATATTTATTACTGAGAGCAATATTCATTTTTAAAAATTCAGAAAATATTTGAGATGTTTGTTAATCTGAAATTTTTATATTTATTAAATGCTGATAACATTAATAAATATTTATATAAAAATATTTTTCTACAATACAAAGTTGTAAAATGCATTTTTTCTTAATAAAGGAATGTTCATTTGTTTAAATAATTATAAAAAATATATATACTTCTATTTTATGATAAAATAAATTGTTTCTCACTTTCATTATTACACTGCTTTAAACTCACAAGAGAATCAGCAGAATTGGATTTCATCAGAGTACTAACTGTTTGTTGTCCTCCATTAGCTAGGAAAAAAATTTAAATGTAAACATTACTTATGCCATTTATTATTATTATTATTATTATTATTAGACCTGATTCACATTGGCTTTGAGATTGCGATTGTGACCACGACTATTGCTATAGAAACAATCCCATCAGGCCTCATTTCACGACTGTTCACTGTGACCGCGACAATATTAAGCAAATTGAATATTGTTGTGGTCACAGCGGCTACATCATTACGATAGCCAATAGAAAAGAAGCATTTGGCCATATTTTATGAGCTGTATGTTACATCAGTTCTTATTAGCTGTTGTTTATGCAGTTGCTATTGGTTGATTTGAAAAATCATGAAGCCGGTTGTGATCAATGTGCAAGTTCTGTTGCAAGCCATCAATCACGGTTGTAGTCGTAGTCATGATCACAAGCCAGTGTGAATCCAGCCGTAGTAGTAAAAAACATAACTGATTAAATTTAAATAAATTACTTACAATATTTAAGTTAAGCAAATGAAATTTATCATCATTTAGATAAAAAATATTATTGTTTTAAAATTTATTGGAGTTTTATATTTGTGTACTGATGCAAAATTTAATTTTTAGTCTTTGTATTAATAGAAAACTATTAAGATTACAAAAATTGAAATGAAAAATTCCTGCATAGTATCAGAAAAATAATATACCGATTCTTAACTTTTAAATGTATATATATATATATATAGTTTCCAATTGTTTATCTGTTCTAAATCAATAAGAATGATTGGCTTTTAGCAAATTATGAAAGAGTTATATATTTAAACTACTCTCATTTCATTACAGATGTCTGAATAAAATATATGACCAGAAATCCAGAAATCTTAAATGACTAATGTCCAAAACACTTTAAAATAGATATTTACTGTATACATTATACATATGTAATTTAGAATCATAAATTAAATGAAAACAAGTAAGATTTTAAATATAATCATAAGTCTATTGTACTTTGACAAATATAGTATTATACAAGATGTATGTAAAAGGTTTATATAAACTTTGAGAATAAGTTTTTTTATATCAAAATTAGAAGAAAAGTTTATATGAACATGATGCAGAAGCATTCATTTTCTGTATTACATGCTTCCAAAAATTTGCAATTTGATTAACAAAATTAAGCTTTCTGCTCTAATTTTAAGGTAAATATTCAAAATAATTTCTCAATTTGATTCAGTTCAAGACTAAGCATTAATGCACTCACAGATTCAAAGATTGTATTGTAGCAAATGCAACTGGGTGGCCCAAAAGCCTGATTCATATATCAACTTGATATTTAACCCAGAGTTAGCAACAATGATAAATCAAATTGCCCTGATCATCCAATATATATAGTCAGGAATTTTATAGAATCAATTATACAATTTGACTGAACAGTGTTTATCCACATTATAAAATGATGTTAGTAAAATGTAAAGACAAGTAAATTTGAAGTAATTAATATATACAGTATTATTAATTTCTGAAGTATTTTTAATAAGAATCAAAATATTTTGAAAATGGAATTATAAAGATATCTAGTAGATAGAAAAACTTCATGAAAGCAGATAGATTAAAAGTAAGAGTAATGTCTCAAAGCTGAAAGTTACTTATATTAATATAGTTGAAGCAAAATTTTTTTCAGAAAGAGTAATAAATTCTACTTATAACTCAAAATTTTTTTATCAAAATGATCCTGAAAATTTTTGTGTCCTGTTTGAGAGAGGGCATATAAATCATAGCATATATCCTAGATAATAAAATATTGTATATATTTTATCAAATAAATATATCTATAAAATTTATTCAATGTATAGCTTTTAATTAAATGTCTAAAAACTAGAAAATGAGAAAATAAATTTTAAACAAAAGTATTTTTTAAGACAGAGATGATAAAAAATGAACTATCAGAAATTTTTTTATTCTATTTACCAGAGAGATATTATAAACTATAGAAATAAAGAAATTTTGCAAAACATTAAAAAAAATCTAATGCAATAATTTTATAAAATGGTTTTGTATATTGTCATTTGTATTGTAATTACTGGTAATTGTTTTTATGGTGAATGATTTTTTCTTACTTATTATTTGATTGAACACATTATATTCTTCAATTTTCATTACATTTATTCTCTGTTAACCTTTCTATATTTTATGTTACATTAATAATTAATTTCTGTTTTTTGTTCTGAAATTCACTATAACAAAGCACTGTAAGCTGTAAACTTTAAAAAAAAAAAGTTAAATAATTTGTTAAGGAATGTTTTTGATCCTATAATAGATCATCTTCAGCTTACATGAAATTGAATAGAATAGGATTGAAAACATTCCTTAATAAATTATCTAATTTCTTTTTAAAGTTAACTGTTTATAGTGCTTTATTATAGTGAATTTATTGTACATAATTTTGCAGTGTTTATTTTACTGTTTTATTGTTCTGAAATGCTATGAACAGAGATAACTTTACTTAAGAACAAAATTAAGGACAAGAACAAATAATGTTTTCATTATTTTTCTCAGAGAGATCCCTAAAATTTTTTTATAATAAGCATGAGAGAAAATAAATATTTTTTAAAATAATATCCATTAAAATTTTTTAAATCTTGTAAAATAATATCAATTACTTTGTAAGAATTAAAATAAATTTAATGAGTTTTTTACTCTTTCTTTTTATAACAATTTAAATATAGAGAAAGAATGCATTTAAGGTTTTTAAATGTTTTGTACTTATATATCTGCTGCTTATAATTACATATTATTATTTTATATTTTTGAATTATCTTCATTTTTAATTCACTTTATAAATTTTAATATAATAGAATAATTTTTATAATTATTTATTAAGTAATATCTTAGAGGATAAAAGGTATAAGCTTAATATATCTAAAAATTTTGGATAAACTGAAATGAGAATATTTTGAGAATGAAATTTTTAATGTCTTTAAAATTAAATGTCTAAAAATTAGAAAATGTAAAAATAAATTTTAAACATCATATATAATAAAGGAATAAGCATGAGAAATCCATGTTTCTGCACATGTACAAACTCCCAGAACTGGAAGTGCTGCCATTACTATTTTCTCTCACTTCAAATCTTTAATCGTGTCTTTGAGAAAACTAAATCCCAATCTCATTATAAATTTTGTTTTAAATTATCATAGTTTACTTCTTATTTATATTTGTACACTTCTTTTTGTTATTTAACTTCAATTTCTGGCTTTTTCGATCGAAAAATGTTGGTGTTCCTAGGCCCGAGGGTTCAGTTTGCATTCAGCACGTCGAGGTACATAAATGTTGCATTTAAATAATATTTCATTTATTTCAGAAATTATAATTATTTTTATTTTAAGATAATAATCATAACTATTATTTTAAAATAAGTTTAAATAAGGTTAATTTTAAAATGATCAGATGTCCCAGATTATGTGGGACTGTCCCGGATTTGAGTTGTTTGTCCTGCAATGAAAAATGTTCCAGATTGGACCTGTAACCTTTTTAATATTTTCGCAATGGCACAAAGTTGACTTAAGTCTTATTGGTCTTAAGTCTGTAACAAAGTCTGTAAGAGCCAATCAAGAGAGCCAGTGCACATGCTTTCTCTATCGTATTTTCGTTTTTATTATAAATGACAGCCTATATGGTTGCATACAAAGGTTCAATAGCAAAATCTCAAATTTGACAAATAAGAAGAAAGTTTGTTTCTTGGTATATTTGGGCACATAGTGACCAAATATACCAAGAAACAAACTTTATCTTCATATCTGTTATATCTTAATATCTTTATCTTTTATTCATTTTTTATAATCTTTGTTAAGACAAAGATGATAAAAAATAAATTATCAGCAATTTTTCTATTCTACTTAGCACAGAGATATTATAAAGAAACTATAGAAATGAAGAAATTTTGCAAAACTTTAAAAAAAATAACTAATACAATAATACAACAAGGAATTAATTTTTATAAAATGGTTTAATATATTGTCATTTGCATATATTGAAAATGATAATGTATAATGGAATTGATACCAAATGATTAGATATATATTTCATATATTGTTATTTAGTGTTAACTCCATGGGGCAATGGGGCAATCAGTCCTGTGCAAATTTGAACATGGAGAAAATATCTATTTTTGCCACTTTGTTATTTTATACAGGCAATTCCCCTAAATTCATACTTATGTATGATTTACTAACTTATAAGAAAAATATATTGATCAAAACACACAGAATTATAGTGCAAAGATATGAGAAAATACATGAAAATATGTTGTATGACTATGTGATTTAGAGTCTTTTTTTCTAATTACCTATTTATTGTCTGTACATATCTTTTAGATGCTTAATCTGTAAAGTTGGCTAATAGCTGCAAAGTAAAGCTGACACTTACTATCTTTGAGAATCTGGATTCAATTTTAGGTTCCACATTTCCAGTTTGTCAGGAGGGTCAAGGCCCAGCCCACTGAACCATATATTTTAACTTTCCAGTTGATTCCATTGTAAGTATTAACTAGCTTGTAATGGCAACTGCCTGATAAAGTGTATTCCTTGTGATATGGTGACTTAAACTAACCTAATCTTATTCTTTAATATAATTATTTTTATTGTTACATCCTTGTAATACACTTGCATTGCATAAAGTATGCAACATCTGACATATCTACATTGACATTGGCCTCAATATGGTTTTGCTGAATGATCCATCTATGTAAGTCAGGGATTTTCTATATTTAACAATGCAAAATTATCATAATTGTAAATAATCATTAATATCAAAATGATCATTCATTTTCACATAATTTTTTGTGAAAAGCTATAAAAATATTTGGGTATTGATAATTCCTGCCCTATGGCAAGAATTAAAAGTTGGCATTGCTAATTATTTACTATAACTGACATTATATCCTTTAAAATTAAATCTGATACATAAAGAAGTTTTTATTCAATATGCTGATATGGCTACTCATATGTAATTCTTTTATTTTTCTCTGCTGATGATTGTATTAGGTTCTTACTATGTTATATTTCTAGGAATGGTACAGAACTATTTCTTCTAACTTATTGATAATCCACTGATGCTGAATATTGTACCAATACAATTTTGGTGAGGCATTATTATAAACTCTCATTATGATATTATTACTTTAACAAAATGCATAGTCCTAAAGTATTAATTTACAGAATATTTTTTAATAATTACCTTGATTTGATCAAAATTAATTCAGAATATAAATTATGTTAAAATTTTTAATATGAAAAAAAAAAAATGAAATAAAATATACCATTTTCTTTATTTTCTTCTGATGTATTTTTGCTAAATATTTGGTCTTCTGACTGAGCAGGATCTGAAGAATCACTTTTATGGCGTTCTCTTTCTTCTCGAGCTTTTTTATTTCGCTGATATGTATCTGTATTTTTTGCATCTAGCTGTGCATGTCTTTTTTCTGAAATACTTTGCCTTCCAAATCCATCTCTGCAAAAATTATTATTATCTTCTAAAGATAATCTGAAATAATAATTATTATTTAAAGTATAAAATATACATTCAGGAACTGCTTTACTCTTATACTATATAACGATAACTCAGCACTACTTAGCAGTATAGAAAAAAGGTTTTATTCTAAAAAACTTGCAACATTTTCGGTCATAGACCATCATCAGGCACAATCACCAAATCAAATGGAATTCTAGAATAGAATCATTTGATTTGGTGATTGTGCCTGATGATGGTCTATGACTGAAAACGTTGCAAGTTTTTTAGAATAAAACCTTTTTTCTATACTGCTAAGTAGTGCGGAGTTATCGTTATATATTATTTAAAGTAATTTACAAAATAAATAAAATTTAAAAAAATACATCTGATCAAGTAAATTTAAAATTTTTTCAATTCTTTGTTCACAAATCATGTATAAAAGTAAATAAAATATAAAAATAATTTTCGTATCACGTGATCCATTATCAATTCTATCTAATAAATCTAATGTAATCATTAGTTATCAAAAATAATTTCAATTTAATATATGGCACAAAAACTCAAAAGAAATTTGAATTTTTTTTTATGTTAATGTTTTTAAATTTTTATATTTATTTAACACTTGATTAAGTTGTTAAATAAACTGGACATTTTTTAAATCATTACAAAAATAATGCTTTATTTCATTACACAATAATTAAATATATAAGGTGACTGAAAAATATGCATAAAATTTAAGAGTAAAATATATACTTAAAAAAGAAAAAGTTTTATTATAAATGTAAATCTAGAAATGCTACCTTAAATAACAATCTTGCAAATAGGTATTAAAATTTTATTTTCCTTGCCTAAACTACTTTCTAAATTAACAATTCTCATGAAAAATATTTTTATAGTTACAAATGTGGTTATAACTTACTGATGGCTACAGCTGTTCAAATTTCTAAAATAATTTTACTATAAAATGAATATATATACACAGCATATTCCTAAAAGATCTGGCCAAGTTTAAACAACAAATGCTACTCATCAAAATAAATAAAAAAAATCCATATAAACATAGGTCTGTATATGTTTTGTTATCAAGATAACATAGCAAACACAGCAAAATAACCTCTAGTGGATTATTTTAGAAATAAACAATAATAATTATTTTTATTAATTCTCACTACATTTCCACCATTTATTAGGTTAATAATTAATGAATTAAATTTTGAATAAGATACCATCAAAATAATTCATTAATTATGGCTCTATAATTTAACAAATGAACTTTAATTTTTGACTAATTTCCCTAAATAAAAATTTATCTTGGCATAGCATTGAACCAGGAACTTTGGGATAATGCCTTAACATTTTAGCCAATTAGATTACCCAGGATTTCAGCAGATTGCTATTTTGAAAAGTTTATATATATTCATTAATTTAGACAGTTTATTTAAGCCAGATTGAAATCAGCATTAGTGAACAGATTTAACTAATAACTGTGAACCTTTATGGCAAACCTAGGAGACAGAGATTAGGCACAAGCCAGATAATATAATGTAATTATGCTGTGTTATCTGACATATACCTATCATTATATCCAAGTTTGATTCTAGGCTAAGACAATTTTTTTTTGGGAAACTAGTCAAAAACTAAATTCAATTATTAAGTAACAATTATCATTATCTTACCAAATTTAATTCATTAATAATTAATCCAAATAAAAAATGATTATTTTAATTACTGTTTAATTTTAAAATAATTCAGAGAGTTATTTAACAGGTTTAACAATATTTGAAAAATATAATTATATTGTTTGCTACTTTTAAATGCTCTTGTGACCTCACTTGAAAACCTATAGATTCTTCAGATATTCATTTTTTTTTATTTTAAGAAGTATAAATTTTAATTATTATTGAATTAAAAGTTATTATGCTTCATTTAACTATAATACTTTATTCATTATCACTAATACTATAGTTTATTAAGTATACAGATAATCTGGGACTTATAACAGAGCTCAATTTAAACCCTAAGACTGAATGCTATGACCTGTAGGATGTAGTGATCAGAAGTAAGAAATGTCCAAATTTTAGGATCTGCCCACTATAATATTTATTATTACACTATACATTATTGTAATAAGTTTAACAAATACAAAATTATAGGAACCAGGCATATAAAAGCATGTTTTTGCTACATCAGACCACTGCACATAGTGCCATGTGATTGATCAATGCATGAATTGCATTGATCAATCACAGAATTTATTGATTAAATCATTGTCATGAGTTGATCAATGATGTCATAAGTTGAGGACTACTTGTATATGCCTTATAGGGATATAAAATCATATGGCAAGGATTAAAAGTATAGATAGTCCTCAACTAACAATGGGGGTTCAAACCCTTGCCTATGTAAGTCAAAATGGATGGAAGTCAAAAATTCCCATAATTTATTTTTTTTTCATTTCTATTGTTTATTAGGGCATTATCTTAATAAACATAAAAACCACAAAACTACAAGAATCAGATACAAAAAAGGATGCTTTCCACATATTCCATCATTGGATGTGAGACTCACACCCATTGAATTGCATTGACCAATCACAGAATTAATAAATTTCATCATTGTTTAAGTATGAATAGAGTAAGTTGAAGACTACCTCTAAAGTGTTTATTATAAAACTTTGATTTAATGGATAGTAGAGACAAAAACTCATATAATTAATCTCAATTCAATTTGTTCAAAACCTAAATTACAAATACAGGCTAGTGATTGCAATGGAATTTTTGAATTTTGATATTTATGTAGGCAGTAATAATTTCATAATTAGAATTTTATAATTGAATTTTGCATATTATTACTGTTTATACAGATAATTCCTATATGATATAGTAGGTAAGTTCCTATAAAATTACATGCAATGCAAAACTGTATTACACAGGACTAAGAATCAAACTTAGAAGAAATTTTACATTGGAAAGGCTAATAAAAATTTGTCATTTTATTTTTATAACTATTGAAAATTTAATTTTTATTTAAAGTAGTAACAACTGAACAAACATCTCACAAATTGTGATACATAATATCAAATAATATGCATTCATTTAATTTTTTCCTTCTACTTGCTACTAAATTTTCTGAACTTTGTTCTATAGTATTTAGATTTAATTTATCTTCTGCTCTTAAAAAAATGGGAATCAACGATAAACAAACCCAGTAATCTGGGTTTGTTTATCGTTGATTCTTCTTCTATATCAAGAAATTTACAAAAGAAAAATAAGCTTTTGTAAATTTCATGAGACAGAACTAAAACATTTTTAAAGATCCCCTATAAACTTTGTACTGCTTTCAATTGAATGGGTCAGAAATTTTCAATAATAATAATTTTTTTGCATAATGGTTATAAAGCCAATAGTGTAGAATAGGAAATATTAAAAAATTACATCCAACATAACAACAGAGGTTTCTTCACACAAAAGCTCAAAAATATCTGTTTTATATGTGGGTTACTACAATTCTCAAATAGTGTTAGAATAAAACCTTCTTACATAAGTACCATGTTATGCAAGGATTATAGCAATTTTCTAACTGTGTTAGAACAAAACCAAGTTATAGAAATACCATATATAGAGGTAGTCTGTATTGCTTATTTTTAATTAACAGTTATTAAATATTTGCTGAAATAAATTCATTTGTTATCAAGTCAGTCTTATATTGGTAATCTTAATAGTTTGCTGAATATGTATAAAAATATCCTTTTCTTTAATGTTTAATTCCTTAATATCCTCTTTAAATTTATATTAAATAATTTTTTATTTAATAAAATCTTCAAGCAACAAATTTTAGAACAACATATGTTCAAATTAATGAATCATTTTTATCTGTATGAATTTTCCCATATAAATGATGCATTGATTTATAAGATTCCAATATATATACAAATTTCAATTATTTTTAGTGTTTTTGAAATGCTCTGAAAACAAAAATTCTCTTCAATATTTGATATTTAAAACAAATTTATAAATTTAACTATAGGTGTAAGATTAAATAAAAAAAATTAAGCAATGGCAAGAAAATAAAATGACACATGCAGCAATCTAACAGTGCTTGTTTTCATTTCACACACTTTTCTTTCTCTGTGTTTTTCTTTAAAACTTTTAACAAAAACAAAAAATTTGTAATCAATTCAGTTATTTTATTTTTACCTCTATTGAATGCATTACATATAATATTCTAGAGATCATTATTTTATTCCACAATTTTTCCGACAAAATCAGCAACAATTTGAGATGAAATAAAAAACTAACTGTATCACTGGAAGTAGTAGTAGTATTTAGAAAATTTTTAAATATTTATAATGAAAACTGATAATATACCAGTATATTAATTAAATTTTTACAATATAAAAAAATACATAAAGAATTACATTTTAAAAAATAAATATAAATATTTTATTACTAGTAAATAATTTCAATATTTTATATGAAAATATCATTCAAATTAGAATAATATTGTTTATATGTAACATCTAGTTTCAAAAAGACTGAATTTATAATATTAAACTGTTATCATTTTTTAATAGGATCACAGAAAATCTCTAAACTAATAGATATATAGTTTAGATAATAAGAAATAATTTCAAAAAATTTGATTGACCTGTAATACAAGACTATTTAGAAGGATAAAGTGAATATATAAGACTATTTTTTAAAAATGATTAAAAACAAGAAACAAAAAATTCTCAAGTATTTTGCCAAACAATAAAAATATCATTATAGAATAATCACTTTGTATTTTCAGTACAATATATATATAAAAAATTTATGATCCATAGAGAATTATTGTATAAAAATTTGACTGTATTTAAATAATTATTATAGTTAATCATATTAGACATGATTCAATTAATTATATTCATAAAGATTATGAATATAATTAACTAATTGAATCATTTCTAATATGATTAACTATAATAATTATTTAAGTATAGTCAAATTTTTATACATCAAATCTCTATGGATCATAATTTTTTATATATTATACTGAAAATATAAATAATTATTTCTAACATGGCCACGGAGAGAAAATTTTAGGCTCATGACAAGTCTGTGATCCAAACCCACTTAAAAAAGTGCATCACTTTAATAAAAAATTTGTATAAAACATTAAACATTTATTTAAAAGTATCAATAAATTCAAAATTATGTATAACATTACATACCATGTTATATATAAAACAGTTTATTTTGGCACAACTGCTTTGGGTGGTAGACAGTGTGCTCTGGCAGCAGCCTGCAAACTATCAGACATGTCGGGGCCCTATGGTCAGGACCACGACAAAAGTCTCAGATATAACTCCCTCTTGGTGGCCCTGCTTTCTAATGATATAAACTCAAGCATTAAACAGAGTATCCAAAATATTTCTTAAGTTTAGAAACATTTTTGATTATAGGAAATAACCATCTCCAGCTACATAGACTACATACAAGAATAGATGATATCAAAATGAGCAGTTTGTTCTAGATGCAAAAATTCAGGATGAATTTTTACATCTAGAGCATGTGCTCTGAAAATATTAAGATATACATTTAATAGATTAAAATACTAAAATCAACAAATAAAAACATTGAAATTATAATAAAAATTAAAAAATAAATACTTAAAGACTAACAATATAATAATTAAGATAGAACCCATAAATATAAATAAGTGGAAAAGTGTTGAGAGATCACAATTGCAGGAATTGACAAAATTATTAAAAAAGTCTTAAATGCCAGTTTGTATTTCATATTTCCAGGCTGTTGAAATGTTGTCAGTCGGGTGCTCATTAATAACATATTTAGAACTATCTCTTTCCAAGATTTAAAGGGAAAGACCTCATTATCAGTCTTCCTTAATGGTGTAACAAAGTTTTATGACTTTTGCCTGCTGCTATTTAATTTCTATGTCCATAAAATCTTTTACACAAGGCAGTTTTCATATTCCCTATTTTTAAATTATTTTTGTGTTCTTTTAATCTCTTTGAAGTTTTTCTTCATCACCATTTTCCTTATTATACAGGGGTATAATATACACTATGGATTTTTCTCCTTCTGTAAACTTATCATTTTCACTCCTTGTGGCTAAAAATGATAGATTGTTTCTACACAGCTAGCTTCATATCTCTTGATTCTGTGAGATTCCTAACAGTTCTTATTCTTATATCAGCAAACAATACAGTGAAAGGTTTACCTGTATCTTGGAAAAGATCACTAGACACATGATGAGCTTGCTGGTCATTAGAATTATTTTATATATTCATTTTAGAATTATATTCATAGAATTTAATACTTCTTTATAGAACCTATTCATGTAATTGTAGAAATAACTATGACCTAATTGATATATCATGGCATATTCAACCATCCCATCCTCATCCTTGGTGCAATGGTGTCTTTTTCAAAAGATCTAAAAGCAGATTTTTTATAAATTTGTGTATCTTTGATCAGAATGTATGGTGTATGGATTACTGTAGTTTCTTAAATATTTTTTAAGAAATAATCATCTTCTTTTACTTTTAACTATATGTCTAGAAAGTGTACCTCTTCATAACTTTTTGCTCAAGTATCAATTTCAACCCTATATTCTTTTTTTGTAAATGTTTGTGCAAGCCCATTTATTCTGTCACCTCCAGTCCATGAAAAACATTATGGACATAAAGAAGATATAAAGATGATTTAAATGAAGTTAGAATATCATTTTATACATATCTAAGAAGAATTTCAGCCAATACTCTACCATAAGCCCACCTATTGGAACATCTCATGTTGAATTTAAAAAAGGATTTGCAATAAATCAAGTTGGCAATTTTTCTAAGAGTGCTGCCATGTGTTATACTACTTAGCACTTGTTCTAAGAGGAATCTATAGAAGACAAGGCATATTGGTACTAATAATAATAATGGATAGTTTTTCAAAATCATACACTGTTAAACAGTTGCCTGGTCTATAGGTTTTGTTCTTAATTTTTCTTAAAAATATCTCCAAAAGAGGTTACAATATAATTGTAATTCTTTAATAGACTTATACACCAATTGGCTAGCATGTGTTCTAGATTTATAATCAGTAATCTTTTCTTCTCTGCAATAGGAAGAAGCATTATTGAATCCTTGTGCATTTTTACATAGCCAAAACACTTGGGGTAGACTGGATTATGAATCCTCTGGAAATGTAGAAATGGAGAGAAATTTTTAAGTCTCATAATTTTGTTAAGTTCAGTAGTTATAGATTTCATTGGGTTATTATCAAGCCTAACTGATTCAGAGTCATTGATAAAAATATCTTGCATATTGACATACATATCAGTTTTAATAAGAACTAATTTCTTCATTTTATCTTTCCTAATGACAATGATAATTTTTTATTTATCCACTTAACTGTTCATTTTAGGCAGGTCTCTTCTCTCAAGAACTCTTTTCTTAATAAGGTTTCTGTTGATACAGCTCACTTCTTCGGCAACCTTCCATCTGGTTCTCTCCTTTTCATTTTCCTCAAATAATGTCTCTACCACTGGTATAATGCAACTAATAATAGCCTTTCTACCAATGACATATGCTGATCCTTTCTCAAAGATTTCTTTAGCAAATGGGATACATTTATCCCTTACAACTATTACTATCTCATCTAAGTTTACTTTTCTTATAGGGTCTACACTTCAGGAGAAAGTATATTATTTTCTTAATATACTTTTCCCTGAGGGCAATAGTTAAAAATTTAGAGATTGAAATTATCTATTGAAATATTGTGTCTATTGTAAAGATTGAAATTAATTCACTTATAATTTATTTAGATAAATTATAAATGAATTAATTTTAAGTGATTTTGGTGCTATTAAAGTATATTCTTAATTATAACTTTAATGTAGTAAATCTAAAATAAAACTTAAAAATTATATCATTTTAATACAATATTTCAGTATATTGTAATTAGTTTAATTAACCATCTTTACAATTGTAATTCTATAATAGAATCCTATTATTACTGAATATATAATAATTTCTTTATATATTTATCTATTGTAATATAATTAATACACTGATTATTTAAGTTTTTAATAGATGGAATATTTTATTAATAAAAATATAATTTATTTATAAAAAAAGGTATTGATTCATACCAGTATAAAATTTTTATAAAAGAGTGGTAACTTTATATTTTGTTCATATAAATAACAAGCACTATTAGCAGGAAACAATTTTTTTTATTTATAATAAATATTTTACATAAATAAAAAGCTGTTTTCTGCTAATAGTGCTTGTTATTTATATGATCTTCTAAGAAAGCAGGTAGATGATTCTATATTTTATTTCTTAACATATTATTTTATAACAATATTATGATAACTGTTAAGATAATATAACAATGGCTATTAATGGCAAAAATTCAACTTCTATATTACAAAAAAAAGCTCAATTATTAAAAGAATATAAAGCACAATTCATTGATTAAATGAAAATTTCTATTAGTTAATAATTATATGTTAATCATATGACTTTTAAAGTTTGTTTTAAAAGTATTTCTGTAAAATGTTAAAGAATCTATCATTTTTAGAAAATTTTCAAAAAATACAAACTTTGAGTTTTAATACTTTTACTGTGTTATTACAAAAAAACTAACTGATAATAATAATAAAATTCTATAATAAAAATAATCAAATTGCTAAAATTGCTGATGGTAAGCTAGTATAAAGACAAAGTATTATTTAGTAGTGAATTTTTTCATCAATTAAAAGGTTGTATTTTTCATGAAAAATATTCTCTTAAATTATTTATAAA
This sequence comes from Olivierus martensii, assembly GCA_000484575.1. Classification (NCBI taxonomy): domain Eukaryota; kingdom Metazoa; phylum Arthropoda; class Arachnida; order Scorpiones; family Buthidae; genus Olivierus; species Olivierus martensii. The sequence goes on from AYEL01042052.1 coordinate 19,466, forward strand.
ATTAAATGACAATAACAAAAAAACAGTTAAAATACTTTTATTTTAGAAAGTTTTCTACAAAATATAAAAAAATTAAACTTAATAAAAAAAATAAATAGTGTACATAAAATTTTAAAAGTTTTCCTATAATATTACAGTAACCTGTTCAAATGAAAACTACAGTTTTGATATAAATTCCATTTAAAATTTTATTTGATGATAATATTTTATTTCTTTTATATTTATTTATTTATTAAATTATTTAGCCAATACATAAAGAAAAATCAATCAAAAACACAAAAGAAAAAATTAATTAATACACAAACAATTTTGAGAATAGCAGAAATTAACAAGTTTTATTATGTGCATAATAAAAGAATGTCATCTAATGTTAGTTCTAGCAAACAGCATCAAAAATATATCCGGATTTCTTAAATCATAAATATTATTGTTAATAGTTAAATATTGAAAAAAATATACCAAAGAACTATATCCATTCAATATTTTTAGAAATACAGTATAAAATTATACTTTCTTTTTATTTTATATTATTTGCAAATATAAATGATATTAAGATTATAATAAGAAAAACTATTAGATATTATATATAAGTATATTCTTATATGCATGATATTTAAATGTTTTCAATCTTATGCAGATCATTGGAAAACAAAAGTTCCTGTTTCAAATGCAATGCTATCTTATTTTAATATAGATCTAAAGTATTTAAGAATGGATTCATATAGTTTAAAAGAAAAACAAAAAAGGTTAAAACTGCAGAGCATTATTAATAAAATGCTTGGCAAAATCATGGATAATAATTACTTTTTAAAACTTTAATCTATTCTTAAATTTAATCTCATATGATAATAATACATATATTCACATGTTATATCTTACAATGAATTTTACTGATTATGATGTTTTTCATGATACAAGAGTAAATTTGAAGAATTATTTTTTATGAAATTTTGTTATATATTTTCATACAATATTAAATTATATTTAATATTATATCATCATCAAATAAAATATCTAAGAGAATTTATATAAAACTTGCAGTTCTGTTTCTTATCCTAATAAAAAACTTATGAGAAAAATAAGAAATAATAACAACTCTCACATTAAAAAACTGCACTCATGATTCAAATTAAATATTGATAACAATTTTAAAACTTGTCACTAGGTATTGATGATTCTCAGGTTAAAAACAGTTCCAGATTACTATGTTGATAGATATAAACTGATATTTCAAAATTTTCAATTTTATTAAAATTCAAAAGAATTCTGATTTATGTATAAATTTATTCAATACTGTTGTCAGTATTATACTGTACACCACATTTTCCTGCTCTCTCCAGTTTTGGTGATTTGCTGCTTTTTGGGTTGTTCCAATATGAGATGATATCTGCTGCATCCTTCAATCTGTTAAGTTAAAAAAGTACTGTATTTGCTTCTTTTGAATAAAAATAATGTCATATTTGGTTAACTATTCAGATTTATAAAAACATATTTGCTTTTTATTGAATTTCTGTCATCTTCATTCCAAATACATATGTTATCATATTAGAAATAAAATAATTGATTCTATTTAGTTCATCAATCACACTGTTTTGTTAAATTTTGTAAATGGAGTGTAAATTATTTGATTCCTTGATTCAATGGTCTGATATTTAGAAAGCATCCTTTTTGCCATTTCTGGTTTTTGTATTTTTGTGTTCATTAAGTTTATTACAATAAAGTGGAGTGTAATAATAAATATTGGTAGTGGGTAATCCATAAATTTTGAACATTTCTGAGTTCTGACAATGGGATTTAAAAGTTCCACTCAATAAGATTTTAGTAATTGTTTATATACCAAAATAATAAACTCAAACTGACAAGAGATAGACTTTAAGTAGTAACAGTAATTCCAGAAAGTTATTAAAACAAACATGATTCATTACATATTGATAAAAAAATGAGAAACAACACATTGCATTAAAAGTGGACATACAAATTCTTCAGTCAATCATGCCTGTTATTAAGATGGGCAATAAAATTAAATACTAGGTTAAGCTATTCCTGCTTTTAATATGTTTGGCACTTTGTTGTATACCAGGCGATATATTTCTATAGATCTAAACAAATGTCTCCATTTAAGAACAAATTTATTATTTTCTGAGAAATTAAAGCAGTTTCATTTTCCTGCTACTCTTATTAAAGGAAGGCTCTGGAAAATGTCACTGTCTTCTACAGAAGACAGTGACATTTTCCAGAGAATATCAGAAATAGAAGCATTGGATATTGGCATTGACAGAAAATTTTCAAAAATGGTATTTGCATATTTGAAAATTTGATCATTTATCTTCTTATCATAAACATTTTGACACAATGCAGCAAATTTACAAAATTTGCTCACAAATTTTAATGAAACTTAAAAACCATCAGTTTATGTACCTTCATTTTAGTTAGGTTTCAATGTGCTAGATAAGAGACTGGAATGCAATTTATATTCTGTCAAATTACTGATGAGTTAAATAAAAAAAGTGATGTATTTTTAAATATAATTTCAGTTTTATTTATATCATCTTTTAAAATTATTAATATACTAGAACATAATACAAATAATGGAAAAAAGTTTTTTTAACAAAGAAGTGATGTATTTTTAAATATAATTTCAGTTTTATTTATATCATAATTTAAAATTATTAATATACTAGAACATAATACAAATAATGGAAAAAAGTTTTTTTAACAAAATAATGTTGAATTATTAAAGAAACACTAAAATATAAAATAAAAGTTTGATGATTAATAATATTTTAATGTTAATTAAGATCAAGTAGAGTTATAAGAAATACAGATTAATTCAAGTTATGAGATATACAAATATGTGCATTGATTAGCAGAATGGCTAAATAAAATTAATAAATGCACTATGAGTATAGATATGTAAATTTAAAGCGGTGTGTTTTGATAGTTTTGCAAAAAAAATTTGTTTAATGAATTTTTTATTCATGTTTTATAGAAACCCAGCAAAAATAATAGTAAATGTAATCTATATGGGAGAGACCATATGAAAATTGTACCTCAACTTTTCAGCTTAAAGCAATATTTTTTAACATATTGATGCCTGGATTTGTATGGCATACTACTTATTAAAAATTCCCTTTGCTGCCCAACAGCATACATCATACAGTTCTGTTTAAAATTGTATTCATTGAGTTTCCTGCACAATTTTTAGATTGATCTATCCTTATGCATGACACTGTCATTATTTTGTTATAGTTTAAAATAAGTTTGGCTCTTAATATGAAAAATTTGAATTTTTATAATTTTTTCTAAACAATAGTAAACAATACAATATTTTAAAATGCTTGAAATCTTTATAAAATTTAATTTAATCCGTTTTTAACAAATATTAACTGCTGAAGTGCTTATATTTAAGGAACTTGTTTGTTTATTGTGTAGCAGTTTTAGAAATTCTAGTTGATTTATTTAAATATTAGTTTATTTGTTATATAGGATTCATTACATTTTTAGCAAATATAATTATTTACATTTATAATAAAATATTTAAAAATTTTAATAATTGCAAAATTCTTACTTTTTGTTGTTACAGTATAGAATAACTGTTAATTTCTGTTTTTTTTTTTTTTAATTACAATTGATAAAATAAACATGTTAAACTAATAACTGCTTCTTCTTAGTTATAACTGATATTACCAAAAATATCTGATACAAGCACTTTTAGCAATTAAGATTAGTTTATTTAAGGAACATTAATAAAAATTTTAAAAATTTTATAAATTTTTATTAACGTAAATTTAAATTATACACATTAACAAATTTTTAGTTATTTTTATAATGTAAACATTTGATGTGTATTCATAGCAACTAACATCATTCTATTTTAATTTTAATTTTTTGAATTTGTATTCTTCTATTCTTTTTGTAACCTGAAAATGGCAGATAGCCAAAAGTGTTAGTTACTCTTAAATAAACTAATCTTAACTGCTAAAAGTGCTTGTATTTTTGATAGTATTACTTAAGATGAAATAAAGTACAAGATTCATTTCTGTTCAATTGTAAGAAATAAATTCTCTTGATTTTTAATAAAAAAAAATCAAAAACTTTTTCAACCAAGAAAGTCACAGGATTAATTCATGTAAAACAACAAACATATCAAAAAACACCATAAAATGCTGATCCATTGCAATGCCTAAATTTATCCCCATTTTGCTCTAGCCAGGCCGCAATGTGTTAGTCATCTTGAACGTTTTTCAGAAGATTTTTCCCATTCCAGAACATTAACTATATAATCAAGTACTAGTTAGTAATAAATAATGAATTGTTCTTTATGGCTGATAATCAATGAACATGCACAAATAATCAAAAATATTTCCAATTAAAAATATATATGTTTAAAAAGTGCTGTGGTATTATGTTTAGCTAAAGATTACAAAATATATCAAGAAAAGAATGCTTCTTAATATAAGTTCTAAAAATCCTATTGTGATTGCATAATTATGCATCATTTAACAGAACATTTCTTTTTGGAAATTTTTCAATTAAACTGAACAATTTCCAGAAAGAAATATTGTATTGAATTTGAAAAATCTGTAAAATTAAGCCTATGTAAAAAACTTAACTTATAAACTTATAATCAAATAACATTCTTTATTCTATGAATAATATTCATAGAATAAAGAATGTTATTTGATTATAATTATTAATATTTTACACTTTATATTATTTCATTCTGCAATTATATTCAAACTTTTAGTTCTATATTTCTCAGTCCTATTTTATTATTAAACTATATAGATTTCAATTATAATTAAATTAATTTTTTGTTTCTAGTGACATTTTGAAGTGTATATTTACATTCTAAATATATATAAAAATACATTGTCACTATTATCAAAGGATAATTTGAACAAAGGATTTAAAATGTCTACATTTAATATGGAGAACCAAAATTCCATGTAAAATAATAAAAATAGTATTTAATTGGTGAAACATTAACATAATGATATTAAAAATAATGGTAGAAAGTTAATAACTATAATATAAATGGTTGTTTCTGACAGATTAAGAAAATATATAACAGAAGCTATGCATTCATCACATTTTTATTATGAAAAATATGATGAATGATTAATTTAATTTTACATCAGATCCATAGCTTGAATTTAGTTCTTTTAAAATTAAGAATGTTTTACTACTGACATTTTACTTTGAACTTATTGTTTAAAAAATGTTATAAAAAATACCAAAAAATAGCAGCCAACTGATGGAGAGACAACTGGCCAATGATAAAGCATTGACCAATCATATCTGAATTAAAAAAATTGCTCAATTTGACCTTATATGATAAAGTAGTAAATGTTTACTAATAAGAAAACTGCTATCTGGCAGTCAGACTATTATGCTTCACATTATCTTCAATAAACCAATAAATTACAATGGGTGATCAGTTAATGAACAGTTCAGATAACAAACACTTTTTCGAAAGATTTTTATGTTCAGTTAACGAACACATGTTCAGATAACGAACACTTCACAGAACAAACTGTGGGACACGCGGATTGACAGAATGACAGGTCAACCCGATGGCTGCATGGTAAAGCTGTGGCTTAACATTCTGGAGGATCCGGGGTCCCACTCTTCCAATTTTTCAAGAAGGATCTGGGCCTGGCCGGTTGAAACCCATCCTTCCAATTGACTCCATCATGGGTGTTGTTCAGCCACAGCTGAACAACACTTGTGATGATGGCACCTCTATAAGTGGCTGCCTCCAGATAAAAATATTCCATGAGGATATTTCTAAACCTCCAGATAAAAATATTCCATGAGGATATTTCGGCTTAACTAACCTACTGCCAGATAAAAATATTCCATGAGGATATTTCAGCTTAACTAATCTAATTGGAATGACTACTTAGGCTTTGCACACTCGTGGACTTATGGGTAAGGATGGAAGAAAAGTAGTTTTCCCAATACATTCGTTCTTCCATCCTTATGGATAAGGATGGAAGAACAGTAACTTTTCCCAATTTAAATGAATTCGGAGACAACGTAAAGCAAATCAAAGATTTATTATAGAAGGTAAGAGAGAGATTTTACAATTTTTTGGTCTTAGAATGGCACCCATACCAGGTTGAGATCAATAGGCTTGGGGATCTCTACCACGACAATGCTACCGAAAAATCCTGAAGTAGAGAGAAAAGCAAACGATATTGGACAGATTCTTTATTGGAAAATAAACATATAAATGAAAATGCAAGATTATGTATATATATATATATTATTGTTATTACATATAAATAAACATAGTAAAAAAATTACATAATTTTTTATTTATGTTGTTTTGGGTCTCCAGAACGAATTAATCAAATTTCCATAAAAACCTATGGTAAATCGATGATCGGTTAACGAACAATTCGGATAACGAACATTGTCTTGGAATGGATTATGTTCATTAACAGATCACTCACTGTATATTATATAGATTTTAAATACAGCATCATAATTTCTATTAATTGAATATAATGCTGTATTTATATTATATTAATGAGGATCCTTCTATAAATATATAGAGGAGTACTCATTATTTATTTGTATATATATTTTCTGACATATATATATGTTCAGTTTATGAGATATGCAAATATGTGCATTGATTAAACACATTTTCTTTATGATATTTTATAAAAAGTGCTATTATAAAATGTGCATATTTCTCTTAAATGTGTCATATTTTGAGCCTATATTTATATGAACTTTTTTATTATTTTGATATAAGAAATTCATGGTTTGATTTTATTCCAATCATTAACAGAGGACAACTTGTTTATATATATATATAGGGGTCATATCTATTTGTATTTTATATGTATGTTTATAGTTAAAGTCATTTATAACGAGCAAAGAAACAATGAGATCATGGTTATAACAAGCAAATACTAATTGAAAGTATGGTCTATTTATGCTTATATATAAAAATTTGAACACTTCCTGAATTTAACAATCAAATGAATACCTATCTAAAAAAATAAAGTAATTTTTGTCTTAATTACTTATAAATATATATAAAATATATTATTAAATATTGGTGGAATATTTTAGATGCAATATCTGAAAGATTTATAAATGTCCCAAATTTATTTCTTTATAATATATCTTAGATAAAAGAATTAAAATTAGAATCAAAATTAAAAATCTAAATTTTACATAAAATCATCAGTTATCCTTACCATATTTATTTTATTTGTAGCATTAAGCATACATTTGCACATTTGACTGAAAATTATGTCACACACAACCTTTACTTTTCTTATTAGACTATCAAATTTTGTAAATTATCTCTTGAATTACTATAATTTTTCTCCCTTTATATAATTATCCTCTCAAGATATAGAAAAAGAAATTTAAAAACTTCAAATAATTTTCCCATCTTGAGTGTCAGGGAAATTTTTAAAAATTTTTAAAACTTTGGAAATCTCCATGAGTATTATTCATACAGTGAGTTAACAGATTGAAAAGTAAAACCAAAACATACAAAGATAGTTTTGTTGTAATGGATGAACAGAAATGCATCCAGTCAACACTAATTGCCCTATGTGTAGATCAGTATCCCAACTCCATGAGTCATCAATATATTGTATTTTTTGTAGACTGTGATATAGTATTATCTACATTAAAAATTAATAAAAATAACATTACACATTATATAAACTGTGTACTTATTATAGGACTCCATATTATAATTTATTTAATTTAAAACACAAATAAAAGAATTTTTACTAATATCAATCTTAGTCTAAAAATTGCATTTTATATTATGCATGGAAAAAATGAAATAGTTCAGCAAAAAAGCATCATAAATGTAGACAGTATTTAAAATGCTTTATAGCCATAAGCAAGATGGCAGACTATTGGTAATGAATGCCCTTCTATAAATTGACTTATTTCTGGATTTAAATATTTGGCAACTTATATTTATTATTATTGATTTTTTATTTTATATTTGACCTAATAAAGATATTTTAATATATTTTATTAAAATTTCATTATTTTCCTTTTTCATACTGCAGGGCTTCCAAAACAGAATAAAAATAAGAAATTAAATGAGGCAAATACAGTATTAGTGTGTAAAAGGCATAAAAATAATTCATTTACAAGTGGGCATTTTTACACTTTCAGATATAATAAATAACATTTATAATAATCAAAATTCTTTCTAGTATCATGATGCTTGTTATAATCAAGTTTTACTCTAAAAACATATATATATTTATGGGAAAATTATATGAGTATATTAAAATAAAATATAAAATACATACTGGCTGTCATATTTAACTTCTGTTTTTTCAGTTCCCAAATCAGATGATTCAGATTTAGAAGGTATCACATTATTTGAAACATCACTTTTATTGTATGGCTGTCCATGAGATGGCCAATGCTGAACATCGTTTTCAATTAAAACCATTTCTCCTGATGGTGTTTTGAGCGTAGTTGCAGAATTGTCTTTTATCCTGTTTTCTGACATTGCATGTAATGCTTTATTAATATTCCAGTTTTCTTGTTTACTATGACTATAAAGTTCACCAGTTAATCTATCATTGACAATTTTATTTTCAGAGTTCTCTCTCTCTCTAATATCAGTTTTTCTTTCAGAATTCTCAGCTTTTACATCTTTTGATAAAAATTTCATAGTATTATGTGAAATATCATTGATTAATGAACTATCTTCTATAGAAATATTTCCAATATTAATGTTTTTAACTGAAGTACTAGAGGAATCTGAATTTGTAACATTACTCAAAACAGAAGAATTTCTTTCATGATGATTATCATCATCTGTTTTATTTATTCTAGTTTGTTGAGATGTGGACTGAATTCGACGAGATATTGAAAGATTGATTGATGTTGGATTAATTCCATTCTTTTGACTCATGGCACGTCTTAATGTTTCCATGGCTTCACTGTTTGTCATTCCAAGCAAAGATGTTCCATTTATATTAATCAGTTGATCATTTGTTTTTAAGCGGCCATCCTAAAAATAATAAAAAAAAATTCATTAAGAAATTATTATTTTGATATAAATTTTCAACAGCTGTACAAAACATTTTAATAATTTATTCAAAATTTTTATTAGTCAGAGATTTTATTGTTAATATAAAATAATTCTATTTCTATTTTATTAATTCTATTTTATGAATTCTCAAAAAATTTAAACAAAAAACTACAATTTATTTTATTAGTTAGCTCCATTATTTATAAACTAACTGATATTATATTTTAAAGACAGCTTAACAACAACAAAGATTTAAATAGCAGAAAAAACAAATACTCAGTCTCATTAAGATATAATAGGCTCCCAATTATCTGTGTTTTGGATTAATTAGGGTTAAATAGCAAACTAAAAGTATCATTTAATTATTGATATTTTATCTTAAATATGATATCTGAAAGATTTTTAAACATTCCAGATCTGTTTCTTTATTATATCTTATTAATTGGCAATCAAAATTACAAATATTACAATAATTTCTTGCTGCAAATAAACAAATTTTTTGTTTCTTTTTTCAATAAATAATAGAACATTTGGATACATGTATATTGTTCATAATTCTGATTTCTTAAGTATTTTGTGGATTATCTTGGAAATCAATAAACCGGGGAAATTAATTTCCTGACTATCACAATTAATCAAGTGTCTACTGTATTATACTGTTTAAAATAAGGAAATATATTAATATTTACACTACTTAAGATGTTTTATTTTATGAATTATGTACTGTCTCAGTTACTTTTATATTCAATAATTACTCTCCCCAGAATAAAAATTTGATAATTTTTAAGATTTAATTACCTTTGAAAAAATATTATTTATAATACTATTTGTGAAAAATAATTAGAACAACAGAATATCTAGAAAGTCTAAAATCTCTGAAAATTATAAGACATGATTAGTCTGGAATTCTAGTATAAGATATGTCTTGTCAATATGAACAGTTATTAATTATAAGCATTTAAATTGAAGAATAAAATTATTCTGTAGTAGTAATGACTGCAGTAGACAGCTTGAAAATTTTTTATTTTAATAATTCTTCATATGTCATATTTATAAAAAGATATGGCATTTATGTACAATAATCTACTATGTGAAATGATAAACTAGACTAACTTTATTTTCAGTTACAATTAGTACTGTGCAAATAACTTGCACATAATAAACAATGTCTGTAATTTATTTTATTCAAATAATATCTTCAGGATCTGAATTTTTGAACTTTTCTTTAAAGCAGCAATTTTAAAAATATGTTATTTCATTATATATAAATATTAAAAAATTATTATAATTTACCTTAAAAGCAGCTCCACCTGGAATGACTGATTTCACAAAAATTCCAAGATCAATACTTCCATTTTGAGTTGTTGAAGTTTTTCCCTTCACACTTACTCCCAAACCAGTAGAACCAGCATCATTAAGAGATATTTCAAAAGTAAATATTTCTTTACGTTTCCATATTGTTTCGCCACTTTTCTCAGTTGTCTTAATATATAAATATTTACAATACAAAAAATTAATTTAAATAATATACAAAAAAAAATCAACTAAATTTATATATAAATTTAACTATTTATAAGCCATCTCCATTATTAATTAAACTTTTCATTATTTATGACAATAATATTTCTGATTTATAATCTTTATTTTCATATGAATTAGTACCTAAATTTCAAATTTATATTCAGATCTTGTATTTAAATTTTAAATATAGATGCCAAATACTCCAAAGAAAACATAATTTATCAGATTTATCAAAAATCAGTATTTCAATACCAAATGACGAAAGTTACAGTGTATTATCTATAGCAGTGATTTTCTATCTATAAGAATAGAAAATCACTGCTATAAGATGCCATGAAGGATTAACAGATGTACTGTGGGCATTTGCAGTAAGTTGAAAAGTAGTGAAAAAAATTGAGGAATAAGTCTTCAAAATAAATTTCAGAAATACTGTATATTTTTTATAAAAGGCTAATAAGATTGAAAATAATAACAATTTAATGAAAAACGTTGTTATGGTAAAATTCAAAAAACTGATGTGTGAATCAATGATCTTGAAAAATTGATGGTGTGAACCAAATGATGGTGTGCAATCAATCTATTTAGCATCTTGTTCAGTATACTGTGAGTTGAAAAAGGGTGAAATTGCTGATCTATAGCTATGAATATGTAACAAAGTCAGATAGATCAATCCCATTATCTTGTGGAAGAAATTTAGTAAACAAAATTTAAGAAAAAAGCTTGCTGTCATAGGACTTTTATCACTTTGTGCAATTACCAATCATGTATGATATATGGTATTATCATCACAGCATTAACACATTTCATGTGAGTTATGAGTCACTAGTTGTAACTTTTTAACATAACTTTTTGCTATAAATAACTGAGTTCTGCTTCTAATAACATAAGAAGCTTCTAATAACACAAGCTGCTTCTAATAACACAAGAAATCACAACATGCACTTGAAGCAGGATAAATACACTTATTTATTATTAGATATATATAATATGCACTACATTATTAGTATATGTAGTGCATATTATATATAGCTAATAATAAATTAGTGTATTTATCCTGCTTCAAGTGCTTGTTGTGATGTTTATAATAAAATTTATTTATTCAGTGTGAATATAGTAAATTTATTGTGTAACTTTCTTGTTTTGTAACATGTGATTTTAGCAACTTATGACAATCATTGTTTATAGATTTCAAAAAATGATTAATATTTTTGCAAAAGGTATTTCCATCTTTAATATACAGTATAGTCTCAATTATCTAAGGCAATACAGATAATCAAAAACTCAAATAACATGGAAGACTTGATAAATTATTAAATAAACTGAATTTTAATACATTAATGTAATGATGTACACACTATTTTCAAGTTAGACCTACTTACTGAATATAATGATTATCATTATATAAATTAAAAGTGAATTGTTCTTCATCTTATATTTTTTAATTTTTATGATAAAACAATTGTAAATAAAATTCAAAGTGTTTTATTAGATGATTTAAAACAATTTTAATTTTATTTATGATGATTTTATTACAAAAATTAAAAAAATTCAATACAAGATAAACAATTTATCTTGGATAATGCAGAACCTCAGTTAAACAAAACTCAATTAATTAGAACTCTATTATAATTTGTTTCATGATAAAAGTTTTTTAATTATTAATATATCATCACTTATTTTAATTTTAAAAAATTATTCAATACTTTTTTAAAACTTTAAAAAATGTTCAATCACACTGAATAGTAAACTAAATTTTTATCTGATATTTTTAATATTAAGGATTTGTATATAAATCAGAATGTAGCTTGAACCAAATATTTAATAATGTCCCTATATATTCTAAATGTTAATACAAGAATGATTTTAGATCATTTTTATAATCAGTTGTCAAGTATCAGAAATATAAACAAACAATAAAAAGAATGTACAGTATTTACACTTAAATTCAAAATATTATATAAACTATAAATATTATGAATTTTTTCAGAAATCTAAACAGCCCCAAAAAAAATTTTTGCATAATTTATACATCATTTCATAGTTCTTATAAATAATTCTTTTATAATTTCCTTGATTCAATTTATTGAAATACATTTTCTATCAAAATTATTTTAATCTATAAAAAAATCATAAACTATTACCATTTCTTTATCTCTTGATAAAGTAGATGATGGCGAAGTATCAATTTCTTGTCGAGAAACAACTAATTCAACAGTTCCTCCCAAAGGAGTATTCCTAAGAATTGAGACTGCTTCTGTTTGAGATTTTCCTGTCATTTCTATACTGTTAACCTGAAACATATTTCATCATATATCAAAAACTTACACAGAACTGAATATCATCTCATGCAAAATCATATATGTGCATATTTTATCTTTTTCCAATTATGTTTTTCAAATTTTATTTTGAAAATAGAATTTAATGTTAAGCATAATGAATATGTAGATTTACTACTGAATTTCCAGAAATGGATAGTTTAATATTTGTTTATTTCAGATAAAATTGTGACAGAAATAAATCTGCATCATTTATACTTTTATATTTCATATAATAAGTAATTAATTTGCATTTTTATTTATTTAATTTGAGTTTCTAACCTTTTTCTGTACTTTTTATAAATATGAATGAATAATGGATGAAAGATTTATTGATAATTATTAATAAAATGTTAGAGGTATTGAAGATTGTTAATGCATGACAATTGATTTAATCTGATTAAACAGATAATCAAAAACGCTCTGAAATTAGTGAACTGGAAATTCAGTGATCAATCTGCTATTATTAATATGCATATGCCATATTTTATTTACATTGATGTGATTCTTTTCTACAAATAAAAATTTGAAAAATTATGTATATAATTTCTCTTTCTTCATTTAAATCATAAGCAAAATTCTAATCTTATTAAATAATATTTTTAGCTTTTCTAAGCCTTTTTCACCAAAAAGTATTCAACTAAGTAAGTATAGAATTAATCAAATTTTATATCAAGCTATTAAAATTTTATATCTATTAATTTAATTTGAAAAATTTATAACTTTTTAAAAAATAAAAATATTTATGGTTTTAACCATAACTATTTCATAATTTTCCATGTTTGGAAAATTACTTGAATATTTATAGAATCCTGCATATATATTGATTAAAATAATAAAAAAATAAAATATTCCAATAAATAAGTACAGTTCAGATTGAAATTCATACAGTACTTAACAATTGAATAAGAGAAAAATTAAATTATATATTATATTAGTTTATGTCATCATGAAAAAATGCCAATGATAAAATGCATGGTGAGATACACCCTAAAGTACAGAAAAAAATAAAATTTTTTACAGAACAATTATTTAAAGAGAAATCTATCAAAAAGTTTAAAGAACAATATAGCAAAATCGGTGAATATATAAAATTCAGATCATATATATAAAAACTGTTGTAACATATGTTAACTATAAATGGCAAAATTACTTCTAGTTGACAGAAAAAAAATAACTTGCTTCTTTTATGTGTAATCTATATAATAAAACTATAAATGGATGAATCGGCTATTATGATTATGAACAGAATATGTTGTTGCTGATTTATTAGGAGGAAAGGGGGCTTTAAACAGCCTGGCATCCAGTGATTTATTATGTACTTATTGCTAAATTAATACTTTATTATTTTATCACAGAGTTAGATATACATAAAAGATTTTTGATCTCATGGATGTCATTAATAATGTATTCACTAACATTCCATGACTGATTTACATGTACTTTAATTAATTATGAATAACTGCATTTTAATTTAACATATATATATACATGAACATATGCATTTCATCATTCTCATATACTATTTAAAATTATACATATTCATGTAACACATAGCCAAGCATGTAAACTATATGATGTGTGGCTATCTTGTATCATGAATATTTGTAAATGATATAAATGCATCTGTTTATATCCCACATACTACAGTAATGCATCACATGTACAGCTCCGGCCAAAATGTTTCTCACTTTCAACTAGGCGCTGGAAAACCGGAAATCATGATTGGCTACAGTTTCCAGTCCACATAGCCTGCTGCTTACATTGAGTGCGTTAGACGTATCCCACACGCATTCAATGTAGGGAAGGTGGGTTACGTAAAGCATGGGAGGTAAATTGGCAAGACTGATCACTCTAAAGTATTATCACTCGCAGCATTACTTTTTTATAATAAGGTAACAGATGGTTTGAAACCAAACATAATTATTAAGAAAGTAATATTTGAAAACAGTTTAAATATAAGTATATCATTACAAATGTTTTAGTTATTTTGTATAAAAAAGAAATATGATAATTTATAACTGTAATAATTGGAAAGATGATCATTTCTCGCGAAATTCAAACACACACA